>OV702299.1:524972472-525246151 GCA_916181665.1 Avena sativa | reverse complement strand
AATCGTGGGCAATAGCTCATTAAAACGTTCATAAAATGCGAAAATGACGTGTTTTTTTGTCATAACTCTCAAACATGTGTATCGGGTCTTAAGGTTGATGTAAATCGCCTAGAACCATAAAACTATGGGCAATAGCTCATGAAAATAGCCATAAAATGCGAAAACGATGATATTTATGGTCATATCTCTCAAACATGTATCAGTTATTATGGTCATTGTAAATCTCCCTGGAACCCTAAAATCATGGGCAATAGCTCATTAAAACGGCCATAAAACGTGAAAATGACGAATTTTTGGTCATAACTCTCAAACATGTGTCGGGTCTTAAGGTTGATGTAAATCGCCCTAGAACCATAAAACTGTGGGCAATAGCTCATGAAAAAATCCATAAAACACAAAAAAAGATGACATTTATGGTCATAACTCTCAAACATGTATAGGGTCTTAAGGTCATTGTAAATCGCCTCGGACCCCAAAATCGTGGGCAATAGCTCGTTAAAATGGCCATAAAACGCGAAAATGACGAGTTTTTGGTCATAACTCTCAAACATGTATTAGGTATTATAGTCATTGTAAATCACCCTAGATCCCCAAGACTGTGGGAAATATCTCATGAAAACGGCCATAAAACGCGAAAACGATGACATTTATGCCATAACTCTCAAACAAGTATCGGGTCTTAAAGTCATTATAAATCGTCGTAGAACCCAAAAATTGTGGGCAATAGATCATTAAAATGGTAATAAAACACGAAAATGACGTGTTTTTGGTCATAACTGTCAAACATGTGTATCAGGTGTTAAGGTTGATGTGAATCGCCTAAATCTATAAAACTGTGGGCAATAGCTCATGAAAATAGCCATAAAATGCGAAAACGACGATATTTATGGTCATATCTCTGAAACATGTATCAGGTATTATGGTCGTTGTAAATCGCGCTGGAACTCCAAAATTGTGGGCAATAGCTCATTAAAACGGCCATAAAACGTGAAAATAATGAATTTTTGGTCATAACTCTCAAACATGTATCGGGTCTTAAGGTTGATGTAAATCGCCCTAGAACCATCAAACTGCGGGCAGTAACTCATGAAAACGGCCACAAAACACGAAAACGATGACATTTATGGTCATAACTCTCAAACATGTATCAGGTCTTAAGGTCATTGTAAATCGCCCCAGAACCCCAAAATCATGGGCAATAGCTCGTTAAAATGGCCATAAAACGCGCAAATGACGAGTTTTTGGTCATAACCCTGAAACATGTATCAGGTATTACGGTCGTTGTAAATCGCCCTAGAACCCCAAAGCAGTGGGCAATAGCTCATGAAAACGGCCATAAAACGCGAAAGCGACGACATTTAGGGTCATAACTCTCAAACATGTATCGAGTCTTAAGGTCATTGTAAATCGCCCTAGAACCCCAAAATCGTGGGCAATAGCTCATTAAAATGGCCATAAAACGTGAAAATGACGATTTTTTGGTCATTTCTCTCAAACAAGTAAGGGGCTCTAACGAGGCATGCAAATCCACCTGAAACCCAAAACTATGGCCAATAACTAATGAAAACGGCCATCAAACAAGAAAGTGACGAGTTTTTGGTCTTAACTCTCAAACCTGTATCGTGTCTTAAGGTTGATGTAAATCGCCCTGGAACCATAAAACTATGGGCAATACCTCATGAAAACAATCATAAAACACAAAAACAACGAGTTTTTCGTCATAACTCCCAAACATGTATCGGGTCTTAAGGTCGTTGTAAATCGCCTTGGAACCCAAAACTGTGGGCAATAGCTAATTAAAACGGCCATATAACACGAGAACGACGACATCTATGGTCATAACTCCCATACATGTATGAGGTCTTAAGGTCATTGTAAATCGTCGTAGAACCCTAAAATCGTGGGCAATAGCTCATTAAAACAGTAATAAAACGTGAAATGACGTGTTTTTGGTCATAACTCTCAAACATGTGTATCGGGTGTTAACGTTGATGTAAATCACCTAAAAACCATAACATTGTCGGCAATAGCTCATTAAAATAGCCATGAAATGCGAAAACGACGACATTTATGGTCATATCTCTCAAACATGTATCGGGTCATAACGTCATTGTAAATGGCCCTAGAACACCAAAATCGTGGGCAATAGCTCATCAAAATGGCTATAAACGCGAAAATGACGAGTTTTTGGTCATATCTCTCAAACATGTAAGGGGGTCTTACGAGGCATGCAAATCCTCCTGAAACCCAAAACCGTGGGCAATAACTCATGAAAACGGCCATAAAACATGAAAGCGACGAGTTTTTTGTCATAACTCTCAAACGTGTATCGGGTCTTAAGGTTGATGTAAATCGCCCTGGAACCATAAAACTATGGGCAATAGCTCATAAAAACAGCCATAAAAACAAAAACGATGCGTTTTTAGTCATAAATCTCAAACATGTATCGAGTCTTAAGATCTTTGTAAATCGACCTGGAACCCCAAAACAGTTTGCAATAACTCATAAAAATGGCCATAAATCACGAAAAAAATGAGTCCTCGGTCATATCTCTCAAACATGTATCAGGTCTTAAGGTCGTTTTAATCGCCCCTAAACCCCAAAACAGTGGCCAATAGCTCATGAAAACGGTCATAAAACGCGAAAGCGGCGATATTTATGGTCATGACTCTCAAACATGTATCGAGTCTTAAGGTCATTGTAAATCGCCCTAGAACCCCAAAATCGTGGGCAATAGCTCATTAAAGCGGCCATAAAACGTGAAAATGACGAATTTTTGGTCATTTCTCTCAAACATGTAAGGGGGTCTTACGAGGCATGCAAATCCACCTGAAACCCAAAACTATGGCCAATAACTCATGAAAACGGCCATCAAACAAGAAAGCGACGAGTTTTTTGTCTTAACTCTCAAACATGTATCGTGTCTTAAGGTTGATGTAAATCGCCCTGGAACCATAAAACTATGGGCAATAGCTCATAAAAACAGTCATAAAACACAAAAAACGATGAGTTTTTCGTCATAACTCCCAAACATGTATCGGGTCTTAAGGTCGTTGTAAATCGCCTTGGAACCCAAAACTGTGGGCAATAGCTAATTAAAACGGCCATATAACGCGAGAATGACGACATTTATGGTCATAAATCCCATACATGTACGAGGTCTTAAGGTCATTGTAAATCGTCGTAGAACCCTAAAATCGTGGGCAATAGCTCATTAAAACAGTAATAAAACGCGAAATGACATGTTTTTGGTCATAACTCTCAAACATGTGTATCGGGCGTTAACGTTGATGTAACTGTCCTAAAAACCATAACACTGTCGGCAATAGCTCATGAAAATAGCCATGAAATGCGAAAACGACGACATTTATGGTCAGATCTCTCAAACATGTATCGGGTCGTAACGTCATTGTAAATCGCCCTAGAACCCCAAAATCGTGGGCAATGGCTCATTAAAACGGCTATAAACGCGAAAATGACGAGTTTTTGGTCATATCTCTCAAACATGTAAGGGGGTCTTACGAGGCATGCAAATCCTCCTGAAACCCAAAACTGTGGGCAATAACTCATGAAAACAGCCATAAAACACGAAAGCGGCGAGTTTTTTGTCATAACTCTCAAACATGTATCGGGTCTTAAGGTCATTGTAAATCGCCCCACAACCCCAAAATCATGGGCAATAGCTCGTTAAAATGGCCATAAAACGCGAAAATGACGAGTTTTTGGTCATAACTCTGAAACATGTATCAGGTATTACGGTAGTTGTAAATCGCCCTAGAACCCCAAAGCAGTGGGCAATAGCTCATGAAAACGGCCATAAAACGCGAAGCGGCGATATTTATGGTCATAACTCTCAAACATGTATTGAGTCTTAAGGTCATTGTAAATCGCCCTAGAACCCCAAAATCATGGGCAATACCTCATTAAAACGGCCATAAAACGTGAAAATGAGGAATTTTTGGTCATTTCTCTCAAACATGTAAGGGGCTCTAACGAGGCATGCAAATCCACCTGAAACCCAAAACTATGGCCAATAACTCATGAAAACGACCATCAAACAAGAAAGCGACGAGTTTTTGGTCTTAACTCTCAAACATGTATCGTGTCTTAAGGTTGATGTAAATCACCCTGGAACCATAAAACTATGGGCAATACCTCATGAAAACAGTCATAAAACACAAAAACGACGAGTTTTTCGTCATAACTCCCAAACATGTATCGGGTCTTAAGGTCGTTATAAATCGCCTTGGAACCCAAAACTGTGGGCAATAGCTAATTAAAACGGCCATATAACGCGAGAAAGACGACATTTATGGTCATAACTCCCATACATGTGTGAGGTCTTAAGGTCATTGTAAATCGTCGTAGAACCCTAAAATCGTGGGCAATAGCTCATTAAAACGGTAATAAAATGCGAAATGACGTGTTTTTCGTCATAACTCTCAAACATGTGTATCGGGTGTTATTGCTGATGTAACTCGCCTAAAAACCATAACACTGTCGGCAATAGCTCATGAAAATAGCCATGAAATGCGAAAACGACGACATTTATGGTCATATCTCTCAAACATGTATCGGGTCGTAACGTCATTGTAAATCGCCCTAGAACCCCAAGATCGTGGGCAATAGCTCATTAAAACGGCTATAAACGCAAAAAAGACGAGTTTTTGGTCATATCTCTCAAACATGTAACGGAGTCTTACGAGGCATGCAAATCCTCCTGAAACCCAAAACTGTGGGCAATAACTCATGAAAACGGCCATAAAACACGAAAGCGACGACTTTTTAGTCATAACTCTCAAACATGTATCGGGTCTTAAGGTTGATGTAAATCGCCCTGGAACCATAAAACTATGGGCAATAGCTCATGAAAACAGCCATAAAAACAAAAACGATGAGTTTTTAGTCATAAATCTCAAACATGTATCGAGTCTTAAGATCTTTGTAAATCGCCCTGGAACCACAAAACAGTTTGCAATAACTCATAAAAATGGCCATAAAACACGAAAACAATGAGTTCTCGGTCATATCTCTCAAACATGTATCAGGTCTTAAGGTCGTTTTAATCACCTTGAAACCCCAAAACAGTGGGCAATAGCTCATGAAAACGGCCATAAAACGCGAAAAAGATGACATTTATGGTCATAACTCTCAAACAAGTAATAGGTCTTAAGGTCATTGTAAATCGTCGTAGAACCCCAAAATCGTGGGCAATAGCTCATTAAAACGTTCATAAAATGCGAAAATGACGTGATTTTTTGTCATAACTCTCAAACATGTGTATCGGGTCTTAAGGTTGATGTAAATCGCCTAGAACCATAAAAATATGGGCAATAGCTCATGAAAATAGCCATAAAATGCGAAAACGATGATATTTATGGTCATATCTCTCAAACATGTATCAGGTATTATGGTCGTAAATCTCCCTGGAACCCCAAAATCATGGGAAATAGCTCATTAAAACGGCCATAAAACGTGAAAATGACGAATTTTTGGTCATAACTCTCAAACATGTGTCGGGTCTTAAGGTTGATGTAAATCGCCCTAGAACCATAAAACTGTGGGCAATATCTCATGAAAAAATCCATAAAACACAAAAAAGATGACATTTATGGTCATAACTCTCAAACATGTATAGGGTCTTAAGGTCATTGTAAATCGCCTCGGACCCCAAAATCGTGGGCAATAGCTCGTTAAAATGGCCATAAAACGCGAAAATGACGAGTTTTTGGTTAAAACTCTCAAACATGTAATAGGTATTATGGTCGTTGTAAATCGCCCTAGAACCCCAAAACTGTGGGAAATAGCTCATGAAAACGGCCATAAAACGCGAAAACGATGACATTTATGGCCATAACTCTCAAACATGTATCGGGTCTTAAGGTCATTATAAATCGTCGTAGAACCCAAAAATTGTGGGCAATAGATCATTAAAATGGTAATAAAATACGAAAATGACGTGTTTTTGGTCATAACTCTCAAACATGTGTATCTGGTGTTAAGGTTGATGTGAATCGCCTAAATCTATAAAACGGTGGGCAATAGCTCATGAAAATAGCCATAAAATGCGAAAATGATGATATTTATGGTCATATCTCTCAAACATGTATCAGGTATTATGGTCATTGTAAATCGCGCTGGAACTCCAAAATCGTGGGCAATAGCTCATTAAAACGGCCATAAAACATGAAAATAACGATTTTTTGGTCATAACTCTCAAACATGTATCGGGTCTTAAGGTTGATGTAAATCGCCCTGGAACCACCAAACTGCGGGCAGTAACTCGTGAAAACGGCCACAAAACACGAAAACAATGACATTTATGGTCATAACTCTCAAACATGTATCAGGTCTTAATGTCATTGTAAATCGCCCCAGAACCCCAAAATCATGGGCAATAGCTCGTTAAAATGGCCATAAAACGCGACAATGACGAGTTTTTGGTCATAACCCTGAAACATGTATCAGGTATTACGGTCATTGTAAATCATCCTAGAAACCCAAAGTAGTGGGAAATAGCTCATGAAAACGGCCATAAACGCGAAAGCGACGACATTTATGGTCATAACTCTCAAACATGTATCGAGCCTTAAGGTCATTGTAAATCGCCCTAGAACCCCAAAATCGTGGGCAATAGCTCATTAAAATGGCCATAAAACGTGAAAATGACGATTTTTTGGTCATTTATATCAAACATGTAAGGGGGTCTTACGAGGCATGCAAATCCACCTGAAACCCAAAACTATGGCCAATAACTCATGAAAACGGCCATCAAACAAGAAAGTGACGAGTTTTTGGTCTTAACTCTCAAACATGTATCAGGTCTTAAGGTTGATGTAAATCGCCCTAAACCATAAAACTATGGGAAATAGCTCATAACAACATTCATAAAACACAAAAAACGACGAGGTTTTCTTCATAACTCCCAAACATGTATTGGGTCTTAAGGTCGTTGTAAATCGCCTCGGAACCCAAAACTGTGGGCAATAGCTAATTAAAACGGCCATATAACGTGACAACGACGACATTTATGGTCATAACTCCCATACATGTATGAGGTCTTAAGGTCATTGTAAATCGTCGTAGAACCCTAAAATCGTGGGCAATAGCTCATTAAAACGGTAATAACACCTCTAGTGAACTATGGACCCCGGTCCAATATTTACCATTGATACATCTTCCTCTATTTCTGTTTACTTTCTGCAAACCATTATTAGCTTCCACACCATACAGTTAACCCTTCATTTTTAGCAAACCGGTGAGATTGACAACCTCACTGTTCGTTGGGGGCAAAGTCTTGAGTTTGTGTTGTGCAGGTTTCCAAGTTGCTAGCAACACCTTTGAGTCGTTTCCTTCCTCCTATTGGTTTGATAACCTTGGTTTCTTACTGATGGAAAACTTTCTGTTGTGCTCATCACACCTTCCTCTTGGGGTCTCCCAACAAAGCTCTACGTTCAACCAGTGCACCATCAAGACTTTTCTGGCGCCGTTGTCGGGGAGGCTAAGGACGTCTTCACAAGGGGAGTCCTTCACAACCTTTCTCTTTAATTTGTTTTTGTTTTGCTTAGTTTCTTTTGCTTGGTTTTGTTTGCCTCTTTTTATAAAAAAACTCCAAAAAAATAGTTTAGTTTGGTTTGCTTTCTGTTATCAAAAACACAAAAAAAAATTAGTTCCTGCTCTAGTTGCTGCTGTTGTTGGCTTGCTCCACTTTTGCCAAAATGAAATCTGCTGAGAACACTAAGTTGTGTGACTTCACTAGCACAAACAACAATGATTTCCTAAGTACTCCTATTGTTCCACCTGCTCCTGATGCTACCTTTTATGAAATTAAGCCTGTTTTGTTGAATCTTGTTATGAGAGAGCAATTTTCTGGTGCTAATTCTGATGATGCTGCTGCCCACCTCAATAAATTTGTTGAACTTTGTGAGATGCAAAAATATAAGGATGGAGATGGAGATATTATTAAGCTCAAGTTGTTTGCTTTCTCCTTGAGAGAAAAAGCTAAAGAATGGTTGCTATCCTTGCCTAGAAATAGTATTGATTCTTGGATTAAGTGCAAAGATGCTTTTATTGGAAAATACTATCCTCCTGATAAGATTATATCTATGATAAGTGAAATAATTAAATTTAAACAACTTGATAATGACCATGTTTCTCAAGCTTGGGAAAGACTGGAATCTTTGGTTAAGAATTTTCCCACTCATGGACTTACTGCTTAGATGATTATCCAGACTTTTTATGCAGGTTTGAACTTCGCCTCAAGAAAACTATTGGGTTCAGCTGCTGGAGGTACCTTTATGACCATTACCTTGGGTGCAGCAACAAATCTCTTTGATAATATGATGGTTAATTATTCTGAATAGCACACCGAGAGAGTTCCACGTGACCTTTTCTTAGAAATGTTGGTGCCATCATTGATATGAAAGAAGGCACCATTAAATATCAATTTCCATTCAAGAAAGGTATCAAACACTTCCCAATGAGGAGAGAGAAGTTGCTTTTTGCTCCTCCTTTAAAAGCAAGGTTTGATGTTAATGCTTCTTCATTTGAAAATACTTGATTCTTGCTTCTTGTGCCTAACTTAAAGGTGTTAAAGAAAAGTACTTATTGGGAGATAACTCAAATATTTTCTTGAGTCTTGGAAGTTATTACTTCAGTAATGACCTCTCCTTATCCTTTTTATTTGCTTTTTGTGCCAAGAATGATCTCTAATGACAGGGAAGTAAGATTTGGGGAGTTGTTGTCCCGAAACAGATTTTTGTGCTCCACCGTAAAAACTCGTGTAACATATCTATACGTAGGATTGAGCTGATATTTTACGAATAAATCCCCCAGTATGTTAGATAACTTTCGTTAGTTCAACACTTTTTTATTTGAGCAACAGAAGATCTTCGAAAAAATCGGTTTCTACATGCTGGTCTGTTTTGACAGATTTCTGCCATTATTTGCATTTGCTTCTTATTGATTTCTTTTTTGGTTCTTTTTGGGAAATTGAGCTTTTTAAGGGAATTGCTACAGTAGCTTGTGTTTTTAGTGGAATTTTTGCTGTTATAAAGCTAAACCCAAAGGTCTATTATTCTTTTGAATGCACTAATGTTGCTAATGAAGATTGTGTGAAGTTCTGTATGAAGAAAAAATTCAGATGTAGAGAAAGAATGATGTAATGAGATGAAGAATGGACAAACTGTCAAGCTTGTGGATGCCACACCATGTCAACCCAAGAAATATTCAAGATGTACAAGCGTCAAAGCTTGGGGCTGCCCAAGGCATCCCCTTCTTCATCAATAAAAAGCCCAGGTGTTTCTAGACACTTCGTTTTTATTGTTTCATACATAGTTGTGTTGTTCTTGGAGCGTCTTAGTTTTTGTTTGGTTTGCTTAGTTTGCTTGAATAAAGTAGTTTGGACCCCCGTTCTTGGTGTGTTGTTTCAAATAATTTAATTGTTGTTGGAGAGGAGTAAAAACTTCTTGCTTGAATAGTACAAGAGGAGCTTGCTTTGACTGTGACTTAGACTTTAGCATGTAATGCAAGGTGTTGTTTTGACCTTATGCTTAGTGATTATTGCTGTAGCATGAATTGTTCCAAACAATTGGGATCGCTTAATGTTCCTTGAAGGAATCATGCATTGTTTTAGCATACAAAAGCATAGTATTATGGTATTCTCCTTTGATGCTTTGTTCGGGTTGACTTGGCACATGCTCACACCATGTTATGACTATGACAAGTCACCATTAGCCTCTATGATCATTTAGTCCTTGACTTTTAGTACCACTATATGCTTTGATTAGTAATGCTTTGTTGCTCTGCATGATTATGGCCATTATGCTCTCTTAGTTGGTTGCTCCCAGTCTTTTGCTAGCCTCCACTTGTATGAGTAAGTTCTACTCATGCATCCAACTCCCAACAAACCAAGTTATTCCAAAGTGTCCACTATAAATTACTATGCATGGTGTGTTACACCATTCCAAGTATATTCTTGTTTTCATCTATCTTCCAATTAAAAAGTCTCTTTGTTATGTGAAAACTTAGTGATTAAAGCTCTCACAAACTTGATGGCACACTTTATTTTTCTTTCCCCTAATAAACTTGAACCATTGTGTCATCTATGTTGTATATGCTTGCACTTATACGTTGAAATTAGCAGAACCGTGCTGTCATAGGGAACGCTTTCAACATTGCACTTGTACTTTGTACACAGTTGATATCATGATGTTTTGTCTATGGATGTTGTCGGTGTGAAATAAAAGGGGATCTTATAAGCCCATGGAGTTATGTATGTGTGTTAGAGAAACGGCTGGGCCGCTAGCCTAAGCCATGCCTAATCATGGTGGGAACTTGAAGCATCACCATAATGACATTTATGAAGCTTCCTTCTTATAAAAAAAGAGACATATTGAAAAGAGGAAAGACAGAAAAAAGCACCATTTTCCCATGGAAAATAAGAAAATTGCCTAGATGCTCATTGTCTGCTTGCCTTGTCATTTTGATTATGGGATAGCTCCTGTATCATGTGCAAGGGGTACCCTGTTGGCGGTTCTCTATGATACACATGTACTTACTATGACAAGAACTTACAGGTGACAAGAACTTATAGGAGCGGCCCTCGTATTTAAGGGACATGAGATTTCCAACTTATACTTTGTCAAGCATATACTCCATAGTTTTTTCACTTTAACCTTAATCACTTCAAGATGCTTATGATAGGGGCAATGAGAGTTGAAATCTAACAAGTACCATAATTTTTGGAAGATATTTTTGGAACTTGAAATCCCTGCTTCCCTTATGAAGGGCCTTTCTTCCACTATTATATTGAGTCTTCACCTTCTATCCTTAGGCACCAGTTAAGAGAGCATAGTTGTCATTCTTAGTTCTATGTGCATTGTCCCAAAACTTATTGATTGATGCATATTGTTGATATTACTTATTCTTGTGCTATTTGTATCTAGTCACTCTTATGAACTTTGAAGATATCCTATGCATCTATTTGCTACTCATTGAGGGACAAGCTGAATGCCACTATGTTATGTTTTCTGTATGTGAAATACACAACGAAGCTCTGCATTCAACCAGTGCACCATCAAATACACAAAGATCTAAAACAAGATTATTGTCTTTAGTGCAAGTGGGAGACTTTTGGAGATATGACCAAGAGGCAATAATAAAGTGGTTATTATCATATCTTCGTACTTATGATAAAAATTTTCATACCATGCTATAATTGTATTAACCGGAAACATTAATACTTGTGTGATTTGTAAACATCTAAGAGTCCCTAGTAAAGCCTCTTGTTGAACTAGCCTATTGGTTAATATATGATCACGGTTTCCTGATCATGAACATTAATATTTTATTAACAACAAGGTCATATCATTAGGAGAATAATGTGATGGACATACTCCTATAGATAAGTGTAGAATAAAGATCAAGTCATTTCATTAGTTCATTTGCTATAAGCTTTCTGATACATAGTAACCTATATCCTTCAACCATGAGATCATGCTAATCACCATCACTGAATGGATACTTTGATGACATCAAACATCACACCGTAACTGGGTGGTTATAAAGGTGGCATTGAGTTTTCAAAAAGTATGTGTTGAAGCACATGGATCAAGAGTGGGATTTGTCCATCCATATGACGGATAGATATATTCTGGGCCCTCTCGGTCAAATGTCATCCAATTAGCTTGCAATCATGTGAATGTCTCACAAGGGATCACATATCACGGGAACAAGAAAATAATACTTATCGGTAACGAGGTTGAACAAGGTATGTAGAGATACCGACGATCAGACCTCGGATAAGTAAAATATCGCGAGACAAAAGGGAAATTGGTATCATGTGTAAATGGTTCATTTGATCACGAACTAACCATACAAATATGTGGGAGCCATATGAATTTCCAGATTTATTGATCGGAGAAGTGTCTTGGTCATGTACGCATAATTCACGAACCGTAGGGAGACACACTTAAGGATTTGATGTTGCTTAGTACATATGGAATGTAAGTAGGGAGACTGAATGTTGTTCGGAGTCTCGGATGGGATCCGGGATATCACGAGGAGATCTGGAATGGTCTGGAGAATAAGATTCATATAAGGAAAGTCCAATTTCGGTGTTTTCACCGAAATGATCTAGAAGGGTCTAGAAGGTTCACCGGACTGGAAGGGTAAGGGTGCATGAATGTGTCATGACTAAGTGGAATGGTTGCATCATGTCCTAGTTCAAAGGTCTGTGCAAATAAAGAGTAAAATCAACCTCCGAAATTGAAAGTCAAAAGGCAAGTTTGAAAAGTCAAACTAGGACAATGTTTCCTAGTAGAGGAAGAAGAGAATCCTTCTCTCCCTCCACCACAAGCCTAGTAGGAGAGGTAGTTGGGGAAGGATTCAAACTCCCCTCTCCCAAGCTGCCCCTCCCTCTCATAAATAGAGAGGAGGGGGCTGCCCCGTCCACACACCACCACCACCCAAGCCGTACCCAAGCCGCACCCGCCGCCCTAGCCGCCGTCGGCCACGCCTCCTCCTCTCCGGCCTCTAAACCCTAGATCGTCTGGGAAAACCTATTTCTTCACCATAACCTGCTCCGGCTTAGGCGAAGCCCTGCGGGATCTTCCCTCTACTTCCGACACCACGTCGTCGTGCTGCCAGAATTGCGAGGAGAGAACTACAACCTCTGCTGCCTGCTGGAACAAGGGAGAGGAAGGTCTTCATCGAGTACCAAACGTGTGACCGACTGCGGAAGCGCTGCCGGAACGCAGCGCCGGAAGGATCGTCTACGCGATCTTGAGATCAGCAAGTGAACGACTATATCACCCATGAGAATCTGCTCTCGTTAACCGCTTTGGAGTCTTCGAGGGTGACTACTCTATCGACTTGTTGCTACAATCTAGTATATAGATCTTGGCTTGTGTGTGTTCATGCGGTAGAAATTTTTTGTTTTCCATGCTACGATCCCCTACAAAAAGTAGACTTGATCGTCAGTTTTGCTTGCTCCAATAATTAAGTTTTTGTAGAAAAGGACAAACTGAATCGATCACTTTGAAATATTGATCAGTCTATCAAGTGTCGTTGAATATGAACTGAGAATCTATCAATATTTTTCTTTCTTGTTTGTACTGTTGAATCTTTCAAATGCTAGTGAATCGGTCAAATGTTTTGGTGTTGCTATTAAAGTATTTTTTAGAACTAATAGTGATGTACTGGTACTTGTTTCAATCAAGGGTAGTAGATGGTCTTGCTATTCTTTTGAAACATGGACAAAATATGGTCTCTTTCCTTTTAAATTATGGTCTTGCTGTCTATTGAATTTCAATGCCTGCATTGTTAAATCTAGGGGTGGTCACAAAAACCGTTAACCAAAAACCGAACCCGAAAAGATCGAGACCGAAACCGAATACACTGAGACCCAAAGAAGCGATCCAAAAATTGGATAGCACATTTGGTAGACTAAATTTAGTTCATTTAATTCGGTCATTATTTCTTGGTAACCGAATGAACCGAACTAACCGAGATTTACGTGAGAGTGGCCTAGTTTCAAAGACCTGGTTGCCCATAACAATAGATTTATTTTCCTCGACTAAGCCAAATTTAGTATTATTGAATGTTAGTTTCTGCCAATTAATATGACTATACGAAGTTTATTTTATATTCAAATTACAACTAAAATAGTACCAAATGGTTTAACAAACTATCCAACTTTTGTATTTGATAAACTCTACCACACAATTCGATCATGACCGAAACCGAACCCGAATTATCGGGTAACCAAATTTTTCAGTTAGTAAAAATAACAAGTAAATTTCGGACTTTATTTTTTTAAGAACGATTTCAAAATATACCGATATTCAAAGACCAAATTTTTGGTCATGACCGAACGCCCATCCCTAGTTAAATCTATAAATTCTTTTGGTCATTATCTGTACTGCTAAATCGGTCACTTTGAAATGCTATTGAATCTGTCAAGTGCCGTTGATTATGTAATGGGAATCTGTTGATGTTTTATATTGTATTCTGTACCGCCGAATATTTTAAACACTAGTGAATTCATCAAATGTTATGTCATTTTTATTACTAAAGTATTTTGTAGAACTAGCACTTATATACTGACACATATTTAGATCAAGGACAGTAGATGGCCAGTCTTGCTTTTGTCTTGAAACATGGTTTTGTCACAACCTAGATGAAGCTTAGGTATTTTGCGTTGCATATATGTTGGTCACTAAGGCATTGATGTAAAAATGAGGTATCCACACAAAAGAAGTCTTGATTGTTAGTTTTGCATGCTCCAATGATGGAGGTGTTCGGAGAAAAGGAAAAACTGAATCAAGAACTGATTATCTCTGTACTACTATTGAATTTTAGTGTCTGTATTGCTCAATCGGCCACTTTGAAATGATGGTGAACATGTCAAGAGCGGCTGATTAGGAACTGGGAATCTGTCGATATTTTTCTATCGTGTTCTATACTGCTGAATCTTTAAAATGCTAGTACTAAATATGTCAAAAGTTTTATCATTGCTACCTGGCTATTTGCACCAGAGCTTTTGCTTTCTGTCATAGGAACCGTTGGATGTGTTTTGGACAGATATGAGAGAGGTAAAAATACAGCATGATTTCTCCAATTGATTTCATAGGGTATTAGTCTAGTTTTGGCATGGGTGGAGGGCATTCCCATGGTACTTTTCACTTTTCACATGAATATATGTTAAAAGAATTATTGCCTTTCCCCCCTCCCTCTGTGGGGTCTTTGTTTCGAATCCAGCCAAGCCACATCACAATGCAATTTCTTTAGGGGATTCCACAATGCAATTTTTATTAACCAGGAGAAGAAATCTATCCCATTCAGCCCCTCTTTAGCCCAAAACATTTTAATTCGGCATTTTCGGGGTCAGGGGACTACTGACCATAGCCTAGAGAAATTTGAGAAAGGATCCCATGGAGCATAGAGCAGAACATTTTAATTCGGCCTAATAGGGGTCAGGGGACTGTTGACCATAGTCTAGAGAAATTTAAGCAAGGAGCCCATGGAGCATAGCCCTGAACATTTTTATTCGGCCTTTTAGTTGTCAAGGGACTGCTGAGCACAGCCCAGTGAATTTTGAGAAAGGAACCCATGGAGCATAGCCTATGGAGTATAGCCCATCTAGAACAGCCCATGTAGAATAGCCAAACTCGTTTTAGTTCGGACTTTTTAGGCATTGCCCCCCCCCCTACCTCTTAAAATAAAAAATACTCTGTCTACCCTTGTTTTTAAGAAACTACTCTGCTGTGTGGCATTTATAAATTGAAATGCCAGGAGCGATGTCCCCTTTGTTTTTATATATAAACTACTACATTATGTAACAGTTTTTAGTTTAGCCGCCTGGAGCGCCGCCTTATTATTTGAAGGGAGATAAACATGATCAAAGAAAGTCTTTTTAGGAAAACAAATTTGAAAGTTATAGTAGTACCGTTTAACATTCTATTGTATTAACTATTTCTATCGCAGTGGCAAGGCACGCAGTTGATCGCTGCTGAGGTCTCGAGTTCGAATCCTAGGAAATTGTGATATTTATAGAGTCACTTCTTTGTACTCTAAGGCTGACACCTGTGATCTAAATAAACTATTGCTGCAACTAGCAATGTTGCTAAGGTCAGAACGATGGACTTGACCTGAAAAAAACAGTCTAATATGCACATGTTTCTTTCAAATAGAGGATGACATCTGGGACCCAACATAAGCACATTTCCTGCACAGAGGTTGCTGATATCTGGGACTTAGCAACGTCCCAAGGTCAGAACAATGGAGGCAGCCGAAAAAAGTCCATCATAGCATGTTTTATTTACATAGAGGCTGGCATGTTGGACCCACCAGAGAGACCTTATACAGGCGCTGCATCAAACAATGTTGTCAGTCGAATAAGGGAGACGCGAGCGAGAAAAAATTCAACATGCATATGTTTCTTCTAATGAGATGCTGACATGTGGGGCCCAGAAGCGTGACCAAACAGCAGATTCATCGAGCAACGCTATCTAGTTTGGAACAGGGTAGCGCTAGAGAAAGAAAAAATTCACCATATACACACGATTCTTCTAATGCAAGGCTGACATATGGTACCCACCAGCCTAAATAAACGGAAAATTCGTCGAGCAACGCTATCAAGTTAACACGGAGGCGCAACCAAGGGTAAAAATTCCATCAT
The DNA here is from genome assembly GCA_916181665.1 of Avena sativa. Taxonomy (NCBI): domain Eukaryota; kingdom Viridiplantae; phylum Streptophyta; class Magnoliopsida; order Poales; family Poaceae; genus Avena; species Avena sativa. The sequence goes on along the minus strand of OV702299.1, from coordinate 525,229,971 downwards.
ACATATGTTTCTTCTAATGAGAGGATGATATGTAGGGTCCAGCTGCGTGATTAAACGGTAGATGTATCTGGTAGCGCTATCAAGTTCGGAACAGGGTAGCGCGAGCGAAGAAAAAAATTCCATCATACATACAAATCATCTAATGAGAGGCTGATATGAGGGACCCAGCAGCATTGACTAAACGGAAAATAGATCATGCAACGTTGTCGAGTTCAAATCAGGGAGGCACGAACCAAGGAAGAAATCCATTATACACATATTTCTTCTAACGTGAGGATGACATGTGGGGCCTAGCAACGTGATTAAACAGTAGATGCATCTAACAACGCTATCAAGTTTGGGACAGGATAGCGGGACCAAAGGAAAAAAAATTATCATACACAGATTCTTCTAATGAGAGGATGACATATGGGACCCAGCAGCGTGATTAAATGGCAGATAGATCAAGCAACGCTATCGAGTTCAAATGAGGGACTTACGAGCCAAGGAAAAAATCCATCATACACATGTTTCTTCTAGTGTGAGAATGACACGTGGGACCTAGCAGCCTGATTAAACGGCTAATGCATGGAGCAACGCTATCAAGTTCGGAACATGGAAGGAAAAAAATTCCATCATACACACGATTCTTCTAATAAGAGGCAGATATGTGACACCCAGCAGACTGACTATATGGAAGAGGCATCGAATAACGTTATCGAGCTTAGATCAGGAAGGCGCGACCAAAAAGTATGATCTGCTAGAGACACTAACGTCCAGGACCCACACGCCTAAAAATATTTCGGTGATTCAACATCGCGCCAAGAATCGGAAATCTTGTGATGAAGAGCATGTTCCAGATATCGGACCTCGTACTTGTGAGCTACTCCCTCGATCCCAGTTTATAAGACTTACGCGTATACCTAGGTCGTCCGCATGAGCTATATAGTATGAATTATATAATATAAAAATTATATCATTAGAAAATATAACATTTAAAGTTTCTAATAATATAATTTTTATCTTATGTATCTTATGCTAAGTTGGTTAATTTCTTAACCTAGAAATACGTATAAGTCTTATAAACCGAGACGGAGGAAGTACTAACTTGGCATCGAGGTGTGACAAGGGACGTGATGGATCGACATTTGGCAGTTGGCCTATGCCCTAAAGCTTATGGAGAAGACATGAATGGACGGGTTCAACTTGCGCCATGTTCCCATGGAGACGCACTTCACGCTATCCAAGTGCAGCACGGAGACCGTGACGGATGCGACTGAGTACTGAAGCATCATCAGGAGCCTACTTGGTGCACACGAGAACGAATCTGATCTTCACAGTCGGATTCATGTCTCGCTTCACGGAGACTCTAACGAAGGAGCACTTAGCCGCTATCACATCAGTATTGGGTTACTTTAATTTTCTCTCTTTTCTTTAATTACATGCCACATCAGTGTTTGGGTCCAGCCGGAGCGCACCATATTGGTTAAGTTAGAGCAAGGACAATAGTATAGTTAGCAAGTTGGTTATATAAGACTGGCATGTCATCAAAAGATATAGCTCCTACAATAGTGTTGGCTATAAGTTGGCTATTAGATTAGTACTAGTTGCTATTTTCTCTCTTTCTCTTTCCTGTCATTAATGTTTTTGTCTACAAGCAAGTGTACAGCTGGCTCTTGCCAACAACTTGTATTTTTTATTTATCTCTCTTCTCCACATAGACAAAAATATCTAGTCAACAGGCTTATAGCCCACTATTGTATTTACCCTTACTATCGTTGGGCTAGTCTTAGACCTTTCATAATGGATGGTCGCTTTATCATAGAAAAAAATGCTTAAGAGACAACCTTTTTAATAGATTACTAAGTGTTGAAGATGAGGGGCTTCTCAAGGTTTTCGTTGTAATTTTCATTTTTTTTGAGCTGCTTTGTACTCTCTCCAATCTGAAATAAAAGGCGCCTAAGGATAGTCAAAAGTCTATTTTTTAAAGTTTTACCAAGATTATATAAAACATATGTACATATACAATTCTAAATCAATATCAATAGATTCAGCATCTACTATATCTTCTTAATGTGTTCATTTAATATTATAGATGTAGATATTTTCTTTAAATATTTGATCAAAATTAGTAAGATTTGACTTTTAACTAATCATTAGTCGTCTTATATTTTAGAATAGAGGTAGTACTATGATATTTTTTAATGCGATATTCCTATTCGGAAAAAACAAGGTTGTTAGCATATTTGCACTAAACCATACGGTGACAAAAAAGAGTACTTATAATATTGGTAAAAAAAGTATTGTTTGTTCATGTGGGTTTTTATTTTCATTTTTTATTAAAAACAAAGTAATAAGGTCCTCCCCGTTCTATCCTCGCTCCGGTGGTGCATCTAGCATCGACGGAGGACGCGTGGAGTCGTTTGTCCAGCGGATCTCCTGGGATTCTATCCATTTTCATGTTCGTCGGTTTGCTTTTAGGTCAATCTCCTTCAATCTATAGATGTTATCATTAGCGATGGTTGTTGCTCTAGTGCGCTGGTCCTTTGTAGCATTAGCACGACGGTTTTCCATCTGTCTACTACAACAAGCTCTAATATGACAAGCTTTTCCCGGCTCCGGTGATGGAGGGGCGAGGAGGTGGCGCGTCTTCGGCTCGTGCTAGTGTTTGTAGTCGGCGCTAGATGGTCGAATGACCTATTTATAATTTTTATTACTTCTAGATCTTTTTGTACTGCAGTTGATTATTAATAATTGATGGAATTTCACAAAAAAAAGTACTTTTTAGTGAATATTAAGTATTTATCACCATTAATAAGAAACTATTTTAAGAGGAATCAGCTTTTTTTAGGGATGCCATGCATTTTATTTTGTTGGCGGTACGCTTTGGGCAATTATGGGCTGCGCTGGGCTGCGGATATAGGAGCGAGATGGGTTTATATATACTCCCTCCATTTGAATTATAGGACAAATATATATTTCAAGAAAATAGTTTGACCATAAATTTGGTCAACAATATATAAATTATATGTCAGAAAAATTATATCATCATAACCGTATTTTAAATATAAATCTAATAATATAATTTTCGTTAAATATAGTTTGCATTTTTCTACCAAATTTAGTCAAACTATTTTCATAATGTATATATTTGCCTTATAAACCGGAATGGAGGTAGTAGGGAGTTCGGCGACAGCGCATTACGGCAGGGTTAATTATCATGGAATTTCGATCGGGTCGCCTCCTGGGGCGGTCGCCGCCGCCAGGTGGAGCGCGTCTTCCACTATCATCTGACCGCATCAGTGCTCTCTCCGACGACATGATCCTCCTGGTCCTTGATGCAATATGATTGATTCATGTGAGGTAAATGCAACTATATTAATTGGTTGTCCTTACATGGCATTGTTTGTGAGGGAGATGCTACTATGTAGTTTTTTAGGGTTAATTAGATAAATGCCACTGCAATTTCTAGCTATTTGAGAAACGTCATCACAAATTTTATCTTTTAAAAAACACCACTACAATTATTTGTATATTCTATATACGCCATTATGCCCCTTTAAACACATTATACACTTGTATTTTTGCCGTACATACGGAGATTTGGTGGGCTCAAACCAAATATGCCTAGACGTGACATAAGAAAATTGGAGAAACCGTGTGATAAAATTGTGAAAGAATAAAATTCAAAAAAATAATAAAAATCCTAACGCTACAGATTCAACATCTCAATTATATAGACCAGACTCAACATGTGGAGGACGTGGTATGGTAAAATTGAATAAAATTGCTTTCCATATTCTGCCACGGCCGACAAAAGCAGATCCGTCTAACAGTGCATTGCATGGCGGTCAAGGAGTGAGGCGGAACTCCTCGTACTTTTTTTTCCTTTTCTCTTCGTGAAAAGAATCTGGTCATAAATTATGAGTGGTGATAAATTTGAGACAGTATGTACGCTATTAACTTGGGTAGGGCCTACCATGTATACATATATATGATAGAAATACAAGCTTATATTGCATGCTATGTGTGTTTAAATGGTCATAATGGTGTATATAGAATGTATAGAGAATTGCAACGGCGTTTTTCAAAATATGAAAGTTGCAGTGGGTTTCTGAAATAGGTGGAACTTGTGGTGGCGTATATCCAATTAACCCTTTTTAGTATGGTTAAGTGGTGTTATCAGAACCTAAACATATATGCAGTGACTTAGAACTTTTACCTATGAAAATCTAAGGCTTGTATTATATAGTTATTGTTGTCAGCTTATGTAATTAACTTGGATCATGTTATTTCTACTCCATTTTCTGCTCATATTCCCTTTGTTCAAATTAGTTATCTCAACTTTGTATAGATACGTATGTATAAAGACGTGTTTCAGTGTGTTAAATATATAGGACTTTAGACAAAGTTGAGACACTTATTTGGCCGTTTTTAGCACGGAGGGGGTACTACTATTTTGTATTGATCAACATGCTCCGTTTTTACCCTCTGTATACAACTCTAGTGTATGCATCAATTATAAAAAGCACCAAATCTTTCTACGCGTATGTTATTTGGCCGAGCACAAAATTCCATTAGCTGGATATGTGTTTCTTCATTCCCTACAAGAGTAGCTATGACCAAATTGAAGGTAGTGTCGGAAAACTCAAGTGAAGGGAGTGATCTCACACTCTCGTTAGGTGTTACATGGATTTCCAAATTCAGAGACACAGCTATGGCACATTAAAAAAAAAAAACGTACTCTGTCCGATCCAAATTAATTGACTTGAATTTGTCTAGATTCTAATATATCTATCACTAAAACTTGTCTAAATATATTCAAATCTAGACAAATTCAAATCAATTAATTTGTTTTGAAGTGTGAAGTTGCAGGCTGAGTGACAAGTTGTCCAGGTAGCCACACCAATTAACGTAAGGGTGAGAATGGGCCAACGCGCCCATTGGGGCCTCAACCCAAATATCAAATGCCATTTTTCTAAAAAAAATATCAAATGCCATTGGGTCACTGATGACCCACTAGTCAGCTTCACGTGCTTTGCACGTTAAAAGCCAGCCATTATTATACTCTCTGAATTTCCACCCAAAATACATTTAAAAGTTTAATGTTTAAGATAACTATGTCTTGCTTAATTGCTTTCTCATACAGAAATGTAAATTATACATTAATTTGTCAACTATACAATAATTTTTATGTGGATGAAATCTAGCCTCTCGACTATTGTGACCTATTAGGCATATTTTTGTAGAGAATTTCATATTTTGCGCATTTTATACATATTTATTTACACAATCCATTATTAAAGAGATTTTCACCGGTTCTTCTAGTAAATTAAACGTTGTAGTACCCCCACGGAATTTCCTCAGACGACACACCTGGCCATCAAATGTAGCCCTGTGTTCACCCGATTATGTACTTCCTTCAGCCGTTGACTTGGATTTTTCTAGATTCGAATATATCTAACGGTAAGCATGTCTAGATATATATCTAAATCTAGACAAATTCAAGTCAAATAATATGGACCAAAGGGAGTATTAAATTCATCCTGGAACGCCCTTTATTCACCGATTATGTACTTAGGTGGCATCGTCGTCGTTTGGACCATCGATCCACATCACGAACTTGCACTTCGGGGTTCTGTGGTGGCACCTGCAGAACCCTCGTCCAGCGTTAACGCCCTCGAACACGACGATATATATAATTCATGGAATAATGAGAGTTTAAAAAAAGGAATTATTCAAACAGAACTATGCAACTTACAACTAGTGACACCAATGTAGCATTACAAGACCTATCCCGCAAGAAGGCATTACAAGATCTAACTCAATTCTCCTAAAATAATAAGATATCAAGTAGTACTAGTACATCTGTAATTTCTGTGTAGAGAGGAGAATCAGCACAAGATTTGAACTAGCTCTAATCAATTTAATCAGAACTGTTGTACAAGCTACAAGGACTCCCGAGACAAAAAATTATCTGTGACCACGACACAACTTCGGGGAATGTTACAGCAAATCAACCAAGTCCATCATGTCGACGGCACCGGTCAAGAACAGAAGCAAACAACATGAGCTCCTGTGACCAAAACCAAACCAAACCATGCATATGCACGCATGGCGCCAGAGAGAACACGTTACAGGTACAGGGACGCCGCAAACACAATGTCCCTCTTGATCTTGCTGACGGCCTCCTCGAGTTTCGCTTCGAGCTGGGTCTCGCCGATCGACCGGGACGCCAGGATCAGCTGCTGCAGGACCTCCTCCAGACGCCTGATGGCTCTGATCAGGCTGCCCTCGAACACCTGGGTCATCTCCATGATCTGGTGGAACTTGGACCCTCTTGCCCACAAATACATGGCTTCCATTACATCGGGTCGGAAGGAGTTCACGAATGACTCCACGTCGATCTCGATCTGTCATTGGCAAGACCAAAACAACAGGTCTCAGCATTAGGCCAGAACAACAGGTTTCAGCGTTGGTACACATTTATACTATTTCTGTAGCATAAACAATTCACGTGGTTGTTTACTATAGTAAATTTAGGTACCTTGCATTCATGCTGGAGGTTCGCAACCCTTCGTGCGGTTTCCTGCAACTGGTAGAAGAGCAAGTCGAGCTCCTCCCTTGGTTTTGGGGCATCATGAAGCTTCTCCTGCCACACAAAGCAAGAAAGCAGAGCCACCATCTGCTCTACAGTTGCATCCTTCAAAGTACCACTGAACATAAGTTCAGTCAGTGTCAATTCATCAGCTGAGCTAATCTCACATGCCACTTTGCCCTTCACTTCCACAACACCCTCACTGGTGATGTATCTGAAAAGGAAACAACATACATCGGTAAGAAATGGTGAAACGCAAAAGGTCGGAAATTGACGTTAACAGATGAATTTCTCTACATTCATGCCAGCCTTCAAATATTAACATGATCAAAAATACAATCACATTGCAAAAATACAATCACATTGCAATTTACAATGAATACCTATGAGAAAACATCTGCGATTTTCAAACAATGAGGTTGTCATTCGTATTAAAGTCAACCAGTCAACGATCATCCAATTTTACCAAAATAGTGTTACGTGTCTCTGTTTTCATTAGTCACCCAAGCAGAAAGATAATAAATTTGTTCTATAGCAAATATTTCGGCAATAAATACTTCCTACGAATCCAACATCTGCAGTGCAGAACTTTGTCGCGAACATGAGAACGTTATGTTGCCTAGTTCACTCAATATTCTGTAACAGCAAAGTTCATTTCGCAACCATATAAGGAGTGGGCACTTCAAATAGTAACATCATTTTGGGTGTCAAGTCAAGGATGGATTACCTAAGCCTACGAAGAACTCGTTTTCGGGCCTTGAGCTCGTCCTTAAAGGCTAGAGCAGTCGAAGCCCGCATTGTTTTCTTTATAGACTTTATTTTGGCTGATATTTCTTGCTTAGCATGAAACACCTTCAGCCTCTGTTGGATATGGGGAGCACTACGGATGTCATCATGCTTCTCAAATAAACTCTCGAGAGCTTCTATTCTTCTGGTAGCTTTCCGGTAGGAGCTTGATTTTACCTAAAAGGAACCAAATTATTAGCATGAAATAAGAGGAAACCTCAAAATATGATATGCATTAGATTTTCTTACTTCCATATCTTCTTCTGGATCCAGTAGAGGAATACCATCTTTAGAAAACCTTGAAAGCACTTCTTCAACTTTCCTCAAGGTGTTTTCTCGAGCTTCTACAGGCAAAAGATCCTTAGGTATGTACATCCGAACGCTACTTAGTCCATCGATCTGTTTATTCAGTTCAATTTAGGATTAGAAAAGAATACCAACAACTTCTTGATGTGATAAACCATTACAAGATAATATGTTAACCGGTGAAATGGGAAAAGTAAATAACCTGAGAAAGTGGCAACGAAATAACAACTGGTTCTCCACGGGCTTTGAGAGGTATAATCTTCATAATCTTCTTTCCGCTCATCTCCTTGTTTACAGAACATCTGGTGAGGACATCAACAGTGTAATCATAATCCTCGGGCCTCCTGTCTGTAAGAACAAAGACCAGAAGTCAGCACAGACAAGTAACTACAAACAGCTTCCAGTATTTCTTCCCTCTTTAATGTAGTAAAGCGATGACCTTCAAGTCGGTCTTAGAATCCCATAGGTGATCTAGTTACTTCAAGAATTAAACAAAGACCGAGTAGGGATAAAAACAACATGGTAGCCTCATAGTTCATCTGAAACAAACCGACATTGAGCTCTCATAGACAGGCTCATCATAAACAGATAACTAATCTATTTAGCTTTGGACAAATGTAACTCTGAAGAGACATCGTTTTACTCAGTCATTACTTCAGACAGGCGTGGTTTTACTGATGTGAACTTTGAAGAGGCACTTGGCTGTAGACCAGTACATTCGAGAGTAAGAGGATAGACAACAAGGCCATAGGAAAAATATGTACAACAACATATTAGAATTTTTTTTGCAGTGATTCGTGAATTGGCATATCTTCTGCTTGAGACTAATCTTCAGCGGAAGATCCACCCGAAGTGTTTCTATTATTGAATTCCACTGCCAAACAACTTAAGCAAACCCAGTGAATAGAAGAGAAAACTAACCAAAGATGAGTATATTTACCTTCAGCATTGGTTTTCACCTTTTCAAAGTTAATTATAATTCCCCATGTGACATTTTCATCAATAGAGAAGGTAGGTTGCTCATCTGTACTGTACTGAACACGAACAAGCCTTCCGGACTGCAAGAAAGGTAGAGCATATTTTGGCGAAAGTACAATATCACGGACATCACTCTTTAAAGTTTTGTGCTGCTTTAAAAGATCATAATAATCCTCCACGCTCTCCTCATCTTCAATAACCAAGGAACTTCTCTCCTTTTCCAGTTCTCCCACTTGCTTCTGCACAAAATTCAAACAGAGAATGTCAGGAAGCTTATTCTAGGATGTAATGCTTCAGTAGAAAGGGGGTTTTGTTGGTAAAAGTTATTTTGACGGCAACCAAAAGGCACTGCTATGGTAACTAATAACACTGACAACAGCCAGTTTACCAACATGAACTGGTACACAGGCTGGCTAGGGACATCTGGACACACGTACAACAGAAGTGTTAATGCAAGCAAGTATGCATGTGTGAAGCACTTGAGAATGCAACAAACACAGTTCGGGTAGCATTCTGAAGAATCTTCCAAGCATGCAACTAGATCATACATGGGTAAAAGCAAGTAAAAACACACATTGTTTGCAGGAAAGAACTTTTTCCTTGCTTCTTTATTTATTTACTTTCATGGAAACAGTAGGGAAGAGCCCAAATAATTATATTCCTTAAATACATGGGACTCAAAGAACATGCATGCATACCCAAAGCTAGAAGAGATGTTTCCCAAGATTAGCTACAAGGATCACTAATGAACAGACCAGAAGATGCAGCCCGCAGATTACTATAATTTTCTGAAGGAAATAAGACAAAACAATTTCATTTCATCAAACCTCAAGATCAGGGAGAGCTCGATCTGCTTGAAATTGGTAGAATGAATGCCGAAGAAGCTTTTCTGGATCACCATCCTCAGAGCGCATTTGATTCAACAACATGTTGTAGCTCAAATGAAAGGCACTAATCAAGATAATAATGTGAGTCAGCAAAATAGAAGAAAAATGTGCATTTAAGCAACTTGAAGAAACAGTAAATGAGAACTTGAGCAATGCTAACTCAAGATTCCAAGATGCAAGGAACTAGCATAGCATGTGTAGATGGCATTATTTTGTTATAGCATAGATATGGCCTTAAACAGGTGACTCATCAGACTCGGAAGGCCAATCCCAGACTTCGGTCTTAGTACTCGTCCCAAATGGTCTTTCCATTCACAACATTCAGCCAGGACGTATGTACACTATTACTCTGTAGATAAAAATAGGAGCAAGGTGTACATGATACAGACCTATTCAAACTATCAGCACCTCCTTTCAGCATCATTTTGGCAGTTGAGGGTTCCATTTTCTCATCTACCATCAATATGCAGATACCACGCTGATCAAGACCTCGACGACCAGCACGGCCGCTCATCTGGATGTACTCTCCACTTGACAACCATCTAAACCGATCTCCGTCAAATTTTCGTACATTGGTAAACACGACAGTCTTTGCAGGCATGTTCAATCCAATACTGAATGTTTCTGTGGCAAACAGACACTAAAACACCAGATTTCAATGTCAGCAAGAAATTTAGAAGTCACAAAACACAATACACACTTAGATTTCAAAAAAAATAAAATAAACAGGTCCAAATCATCAGTTCATATCACACAATATATAGAAAAATAAGCACATGACAATATTTCGACCACTCATTTTCTTTTGATTCAACTTTAACAGTGCTATTGTATATAGAAGCCTAGGATTACAAAAACAATATAACATACAAATATTGCATTGCAAATTCAAGAAAAGAAATACTCCATGTTCACTACAAAACTACATTCAGCAGCAACTATCCTAAAGACCTAATTCATCATATGTTCCTATGTGTGAAACCAAGAACTACAATCTCACCTTTTAAGGCACACACTTTTTTCATCAAGCAAGAAGGGCAAAATGTTATTACTCCAACAAATTTATATGGAACTAGGCTGAGTATTGGTACACTGCCACACTTCCAACAATATGCAGTTTTGACGCAAGGAAATAGAAGCAACCCAGGAAGCCAAGTGATCAGTAAGATTTGCTAACCTTGATGAGGCCCTCTTGGAAAAGTATCTCAATGACTTCCTTTAAAATGGGCAACAGACCAGAATGATGCACGCCAATGCCACGCTTCAATAAGGGAAGCATATTTGAAACCTGGGGAAGCTTTTTGTCATCATCTGAAAGCAAGTCCATGGCACTCCAAAAAATGGTTTCAACGTTCACTTTCTCATCCTCCCCATTCAAGTCCATCTTGGACATCTACAACACAGGCAGGGAAGTCATAATCAATTAAGACATTTAATTCCTTGAGCCACAAAACACTTCTATCATGTGAATCAACTACCGATCAAGAAAAGAACTTACCTGCATCGCAAGAAATTCACATTCTTTTTTGCTAAAGCTGAAGAGAATCACAGGATCATATTGCCGCTGAATTATCATTTTCACCAACTTGAATATGTCGCTGTCCTCGTGAGGTTTTCCTGCCACGACGCCCTTTTGTCGCTTCCCATTTTCCCTCTTCTTGTCACCACCACTAACAGGTGCAAGGACATTCAGAGATTTCTGGAAACTGTCCTCCCTGAACTTGCCATTCTCATCAACTACCAGGTACAAGCCATCACCTCCAGCAGGAAATACATAGTGCTGGAGAGGTGTAGGTCGATAGTCGGTGTATACTATATGACAAGGTTGCTTATGTACCTGAGAACAAAACCGTACTTCATTATTCAGAATGGACATATGCTGAAGGCAAAGATGGATGCTTGACCATGTATGGCATCAAATTCCATTCGGGGAAATACATATTTACGTGCATCGAAATAATGATACTTATGTGCATGACTTCCTTATGATTTCTTATGAACTATCGAAGGCAAGGTAAAAAAATGGAAGGAAGTGCAGACAAACCTTAGCTACCCAGTCAGCAAACTCCTTGGCATTAGGTACAGTTGCTGAGAGGAACACGAACCGCGAGTTCTTGGGAGCCATAACAATACTCTCCTCCCACACCACTCCTCTCTCCCTATCACGCATGTAATGCACCTCGTCAAAGATAACCCAGGCGACCTCTCTCATGACCTCAGACCCTTTGTACTGCATGCTGCGCAAAATCTCCGTGGTCATGACCTACATTTCCGAGCATGCATTTAAGTATAGGAAAATAGAAAATAGCAAATTCGAATAAAGTTCACGGTCGGACAAGTACCAAGCAAGAGGCGTTTGGCTCGATAGTTACGTCTCCGGTCATGAGGCCAACGTCAGAGAACTCTTCTTTGAACTCCCTGTACTTCTGGTTGCTGAGGGCCTTGATGGGAGACGTGTAGATGACCCGCTGGTGGTTGCGCAGGGACATGGCTATCGCGTACAGCGCCACCACCGTCTTCCCTGCCGACGTGTGAGCCGAAACCTGGTAAATCGATACGCATGGAAGGCAGACAGCTAAAATTTGGGGACTTCAACAGCAGGACAAATTGCCTAATCCAGCAGGAAGAGCAAGTACAGCACCGAATTTTTAACAGCTGGGGGTTTGAAGTGCTGGGGAATATAACTAAGCTAAGGGGCAGCGTAATTAGCACGGGGAAGCTGCTGTGAGCATTTACCATGACGGACTCGCCGTTGTCGAGGCACCGGATGGCCTCGGACTGGAACGGGTCGAGCGGGAACGGGAACGTCTTGGCCGGGGCCGCGCCCTCGCCGCCGCCGGCGACGGTGCGCGAGCCGGAGGTGGACGCGTCGTAGCCCTCGGGGTAGGAGACGTCGTGCACGCAGGCAACGCGCTCGGGGGGCGCGGCAGGGGCGGCCGGCGGTGCGGAGTCAGCGTCGGTGGGCGGCGCCTTGAGGGGGGAGTTGGGGGCGGCGGCCGGGGCGGGGGTGGGGGCGTCCGGCGCCTTGCGCTTGAGGGTCTGCATGGCGTGGCGGCGGCGGCGGCGAGAGGCGAAGGCTAGGGTTTAAGGAGGGGACTGACAGTGACCGGTTGGTCGCGCGCGAGAGAGAGCGGTTTAGAGCATCGGCACTCGTTAGGCGTCCCCGAGCCCGATATCTTTACTATTAAAAGTCTGTTGGTGATCGTTTACAGGCAATCAATGCTATAATTAAGGAAAATCAAAAGAAAATCTGTACAATTAATTACACCGAAAAATCAAAAATAATTTTTACAATTAATCACATGCCCTCACGGGAAGGCTAATTAAATAAAAAGCTACAATTAAATTATTACAATTAATCACACACCATCACGAGAAGGCTACAAACAGACTCAACCCCGTTGGTTGTTTACTTCTTGACTTTGTCGACAGACTCAATCCCGTGTTCTATTGACAACAAAGGCTGAATACAAATAGATCACCTACACGCACCTATGATTTCAATTTTTATTGTATGTTGGATAGATCTTAAAGGAAAACTTGTACAATGTCAGCATGTATTGTTCAACAAAAATTGACACAAATCTAGATTCATAATGGTCCAGATGTCATTCAGTTGTATATAATCAAAATTTTGGTTTGCCCCGAGAAGCGTTTTCATCGGTTTAATTGTTGATGCAAATAAACTGAAGTCTGCTAGTAGTTGGTTTACAAGGTAGGCTATATCCATGATTTAAAGTCTTGTACGTAAACAGAGCATAATATGGAAGTATTTGGATCTGTTAATCAATATAGCATAATCCCGTATTAAAATAAAACGGAAATATCTTTTGGTCCAACAACGACCAATATAAATAGAGTAAATAGAGATTACCTGTTACTTTTCTCCCTATTCAACCCTAACCACCAGTCCAACACAACGACGAATCCCCATTGGCGACAAGGTATGATCTGAGTCCACGCGCACTCAAATTCCTCACCAAGGCCTCTGTCTCCCTCTATCGCATGCCCATCAACACCGCATCCTAGAATCCATCATGCTAGGGAAGCAGGGGATCCGCAGCTACGACATTGCGTGACACATAGGGGATTGCGGCTGCAAGGGAGAGAGGGCGCCGCTAGCCCCGGTTGTGGCAGCAACTAGGTCCTTGCGGAAGGCAGTGGTTGTCTGGCTTGATATGCGCCATCGCCCGGTCCTTCGACGGCAACGCGCCAGCGGCTGTGCTGAGGACCAACGCCGATTCAGGACTGCATGTGATGGGGACATGTGGGAATAGGTGGATGGGGCACAGGATCGGCTCATTTTGGGAGTTGATGGACGCCGACAGCCGGAATCGTGCAGTAATGTCATGGGAGACGAGACGACAAGGTGTCGGGGCTGTGGGAGACGAGGCGAAGGGGTGAGCAGCGAGAGGGGAGAGCAGGCGGCAGGACAAAACTGAGGCCGTGGGACAGTGAGAGTAGCCAGCGGCAAAGGAGACAATGGATTGTGGATAGGAATTGGGGAACGGCACGAGCAGAGAGAGAGAGTGAGAGGATTTTGGTTTGTTTTCTGTTGCGCTAGCGTATTTTACTCCCGTAGTCCATTCTTGCGAGTTGCGCAACGCCGTGAAAAGATCGACATGTACGTGAGTTGGCTAATAAACCCGCACCGGTGCAGCATTAACATACATTTAGAATTAGCTCTCACGTCAGTCCATAGATCTAATTTACACAGAGGTAGGTTCGTCCTACAAAAATTTCGTTCCGATTTTATTTGGACTGTTTTGCCCATGGTTGTTCGAGAATCTTACAAGAGGTGCCACCGCTAAGTAACAAACCCTGCCTCCACATGGCGCCCGTAGGCCTCGCCTCCTCTGGCTTGAGCGTTGCACGCTCACGACCTTGAACGCCTAGGCCCATGGTCCTTGCCGCTGCGAAGCTCCTCCGATCCCCGCCGCCAAGGACCGCCGCCGGAACTCGCCTTCACGCGCTCCTCTGACTCCTCTCGCCTCCAATCGCCATCACACCAGCCACGCTACTCGACCCCGACCCTACAGGATGCAACGATGAGGCGTCTGGTGGTGGGGTCCGGGTCGATGAGGACGTGCTCCTAGCGGCAGCGTCTGGTGGCAGGGTCCGGGTCGATGAGGACGTGCTCCTGGCGTCGGTGGCTGGCGAGGTTCGAGCGAGGCGAGGCGAGTCATGAGGGCGAGGGGATCTCGGGCGCGTGCTCTCGTGAAGAGGGGATTCGCTTGGGGAAGATGCGGAGTTGGGCGAGGTTGGAGGCGGGGAGGAGGCGCTCGGGTGAGAGAGGAGGCGGACAGGCGGTGGATCACGAGCGAGGAGGCAGGCGTCAGATTGGATATTGAAGCAGATGAGGGAGAAGGTGCGGGATCGACCGGTGTGTGTCCTCTATCCTCGTGTGCGTGGTGTGTGTCTAATAGACTGAAATCTTCCCTCGGTGAAACCTTCTGTCTGCAAAATTTACTGATTCATCACTCTGAACCATCATCTATTTCGTCTTCAATTCCTCCCATGTTTCCTGTCGACGACTCCGCTTTCCCCTTCCGGTGGTGGTGGACACGAGAGGCATGCGAACGCGATCACCCAGTGCCGGTGCCGGTGCGTGAGAGCCTGAGATCCGACGGATCGACATGCACGCGACAGACGCAAAGGTCGACGCTAGCCTGCGATGGCCATTAATGTGGGCACATGCTGCGGACATGCCATATTGCCATGGGGTGCAATGATATTGGGACTGTTCTTCTACATTTGGAAGAGAGTACTATTAAAATATCAATAATTAGGCGGGGGCGTATAATGACTAATTTAAGGAAAGAAAGGATGAAGCATGTATTTTCTGTTCAATATCGTAGTAACATAATTTTGATTTAAGCTAGGTGCACTTATGATAGAGAGTACGCGTACTATATCTCTTCTCTTTTAAGTAAGTTTAATGTGCATATACCATCAACAAAAATGATTGATATGCGTGTCATTTTCTTGCTATCTATTTTTTAATAGCACTGTTTACTCAATAACGAACTGCGAATGAACATTCTTAAGGTGTCATGTACTCATATGAAGTCGGTACTCGGGCCTCGCATCGTTCCCAGGGGAGCGGCTCACGGAAAATCCTAGCCACCGCTGCCACTCCCCCATCCACCTCCGATCATCCCCGCCGCCATCAAACGACGTCGCCGGCAAAGACTGTGTGGCTAACGACGGTGTCAGGATCTCATCCAGTCGCGAGGCGGCGTCGGCAGGGGCCTCCTCTCCTCGCGTGTTGGGAGCTCCTAGCTGGTGCGGCACGGAGGCCCTAGACGGAAAGCCGTGGCCAGAGGAGAAGGTAGCCGACGCGACGGCCCAGAATCTTGGCAGAGACAAGAGCCGGGGCGGCGACCCTGGATCCCGCGGTTCGGCGGCTGAAGTGGCCGTGAGGGCGGCATGGTAGCCTGTTCTAGGTGCTCCCACTTGTAGCCATCGGCTAATTGAGCCCGCGCCAACCGTGGCATTGGCGGCCCCGGTGGTCTGGTCGATGGCAGGTGGCATCCTTGGGATGACACAATGATTTGTAACTTGTGATCTTTATATAATAAGTTGCTTGCAGCGATATCACCCTTCTTGTAGTTTTTTTTAGTATAGTTAAGGTGCCGATGAAAAAAGTTGGTGATTGAATAGCTATTTGTCGTCGTATGAATGGAAATCATGTGGCTTCATGTTTAATATCATTTTTTAATTTAGAATAATTGTTTAAAATATATGTATGTATTTTTAATTTTATTTCGTAGCAACGCACGGGCATTTAGCTAGTCCGTATAACTATTTTATTTTTGGACAGGATAAAACTCGTTTTTGGCAGGAACGCCGAGTTTTTTACACGCGTTCTCTGGCTGAGTTTTTGTGTTTGGCTAAAATTCAGTCAAATTTGATAAGGTTTTAAGAGCTGAAACAAAAACTGGTTCTCTCGGTACTGCTATTGTATTTTAGTATATGTGCTGCTGAATTGCTCACTTTGAAATGTTGTTGAATTGGTCAAGTGCTGCTGAATGTGAACTGCGAATCTGTCGATAATTTTTCTATCTAATTTTGTACTGCAGAGTTTATATAAATATCTGTCAAAAAGAATTATTGATTTTTCCTCTTTCTCTAAGGTCTTTGTTTTAAATCCGGTCGAGCTACAGCAAAATGCAATTTTTATATACCAAGAGAATAAATCTAACTTATTTGGCAGCTCTTTAGCCTAAAACATTTTAATTCGTTTTTTAGAGGTCTATGGACTACTGATCACAGCCCAAGGGAAATTTAAGAAAGGAGCTCATGAAGAATAGTCTATGAAGTATAGCCCCATGTCGAGCACCTCATGTAGAATAGCCAAACTCTTTTTAACTCGGTTTTTTGGGTATTGCCCGCCACCTATTAATTTTTGTAAAGAAACTCTGCCTACAGTTTTCAGTGTTTTTTAGAGCGCCGCCTTATTATTTGATGGGGGATAAAAAATGTTTAAAAAAATATTTTTAAGGAGACAGATCTGTAAGTTATAATAGTCTTCTTTAACGGTTCTATTATATTAGCTCTTTCTTTCGTAGTGGCAAGGCATCCAGTTCACCACTAGTGAGGTCTCAAGTTTGAATCCTTGACAATTTTTGTTAATATAAAATTTTCTTTTTTGTAATCTTAGGCTAACATCTAGGACCTGGATAAATTGTTATTGTATCTGCAATGTTTCCAAGGTCAAGACGACGGACAAGACCCGAAAAAACAGTCCAACATATATACATATACACACATTTAATTCAAACAGAGGTTGACATGTGGGACCCAATATAGACAAATTTAATTCAGATAGAGGTAGATATGTGGGACCTAGCATAGACATGTTTAATTCAGATAAATATTGTGATGATCCACAAGTATAGGAGGTCGCAATAGTCTCCGAGGGTACTATAACCCAATTTATTGATTCGATACAAGAGGAGCCAAAGAATACTTATAAGCCTTAACAACTGAGTTATCAATTCAGCTGCATATGGAAATAGTCTTGCTCACAGTAGTTTATCAGTATCAACAATTTTATAGTAACAATAGCAAAGTAACAGCAGTAGTAAAACAAAGGTAGCCGTAATAATAGTAGCAAACAGTAGGATTCGAGTGCGGTAGGCATAGGAATGGATGAATGGACGTTGCATGGACACAACTATTCATGTAACTTCAATATTTAGGGCAATTGCCGATAAATAAGATAAAGCATCCAAGTACTAAATAATCATAGACATATATACTATATATAGTCATACGTGCATCTTTTGTCCTGCCAGCTCGTTGCAGCGGGGCCGCAAGGGAATCTACTGGCAATTCAGATACTCCTTTTAATAGAGCACCAAAGCAAAGCATTAACACTCTGTGAACACATCTGATCCTCATATCACAGTCATCCCCTCCGATTGTCCCAATTTCTGTCACTTCGGGGCCTTTGGTTCCAGACAATGATATGTGTACACAACTTGTAGATAAGATGACAAACAATACTATCATCATGAATCAATAACACGTTTAGATCTGAGATCATGGCACTCGGGCCATTGTGACAAGCATTAAGCACAATAAATTACAACAAAGTCAAATAACACTAATAAAGTACTAGGCACCATGCCCTAACAATCTTATTCGATTGCATGATAGATCTCATCCAATCCCTACCATCCTCATAGCCTACAACGAAGGATTACTCACTCATGGATGGGGAAAACATGGATGGTTGATGGAGAGGCGTCGGTGATGATGATGGCGATGATCTGCTCTAAATTCCTGTCCCGACAGGGTGCCAGAACGGAGTTTTTGGTTCTGAATCGCTGTTTCTAGTGGTGGCGGCGCAGCAGAACTCTTTCTGAAAAATATCAAACCCCTAGAGTTTTTAGGTCAGAAGGCTTTAAGTAGGTAAAGAGGGAGGCCGAGGGGGTGCCCGAGGTGGCCACACCCCTCCCAGGCGCGGTCTGAGCTGGCGCGCGCGGCCAGGGGGTGTGGACCCCTCGTGGCCCTCCTCCGTCTCGTCTTCTGACTATGTGAGTCTTCTGGTAAAATAAGAATTTTGGCACATTTTTCGGAATTTTTCTTGAAAGTTGACTTTCTGCACAAAAAACTAGACACCAAAGCAATTCTGCTGAAAACAACATCAGTCTGTGTTAGTTGTATCCAAATCACACAAGTTTAGAGGAGAAATAATAGCAAAAGTTTTCGGAAAAATAGATACGTTTTGGACATATCAGGCTGACACGTGGGACCCAACATAGACACGTTTCCTGCACAGAGAAGTCTGATATGTGGAATACACCATAGACACGTTGATTGTACATAGAGTGCTGACATATGGGACCCAATGGCGAAGTATAGATTAACATTTTCCGTTCCCGATAAGGCTGACATCTGGGACCAAGCTGGGAGGCGCATCGAGAAATGTTGCCAAGTTCAAAACTGGGAGGCGCGAGCGAGAAAAAAGTTCAACATGCAGACGTTTCTCTAATGAGATGCTGACATGTGGGACCAAGCTGCGTGACCAAATGGCAGATTGGCCGAGCAACGCTATCAAGTTAACACGGAGGCGCGACTGAGGATAAATAATCCATCATACACATGTTTCTTTAATGAGAGGATGACATATGGGTCTAGCTGTGTGATGAAACAGTAGATGCATCTAATAGTGCAATCAAGTTCGGAACAGGTTAGCGGGAGCGAAGAAAAAAAATTCATCATACACGCGATTCTTCTAATAAGAGGTTGGTATGTGGGACTCAACATCGTAATTAACGGCAGATAGTTTGAACAACATTATCAAGTTCAAATCGGGGAGGCACGAGCCATGGAATTTTTTATCATGCACACGTTTCTTCTGGTAAGAGGATGACATGTGGGGCCAGCTACGTGATTAAATGTAGATGCATCTAGCAGTGCTATCAAGTTCGGAACATGGTAGCGGGAGCAAAGGAAAAAAATCATCATACACACGATTCTTGTAATGAGAGGCTGACATATGGGATCCAATATCATGATTAACGGCAGATAGATCAAGCAACGTTATCGAGTTCATATCAGGGAGGCACGAGCCAAGGAAAAAAATCCATCATGCACACGTTTTTTCTAGTGTGAGGATACGTGGGACCCAGCAGCATGATTAAATGGCAGATGCATCGAGCGACGCTATCAAGTTTGGAATAGGGTAGCGCGACCGAGGACAAAAAAATTCATCATACACATATATCTTCTAATAATAGGATGACAGGTGGGTCCAGAAGCGTGATTCGCGCAATCAAGTTCAAAAGAGGGTAGCGGGAGCGAAGGAAAAAATTTCATCATACACACGATTCTTGTAATGAGAGGCTGACATGTGGGACCCAACTTCATGATTAACGGCAGATAAATCGAGCAACATAATCGAGTTCATATCAGGGAGGCACGAGCAAAGGGGGAAAATCCATCATGCACACGTTTCTTCTAGTGTGAGGATGACACGCGGGACCCAACAGCCTGATTAAACGGCAGATGCATCAAGCGATGCTATCAAGTTCGGATCAAGGAAGGAAAAAAAATCTATCATACACGATTTCTCTAATGTGAGGCAGACATGCGGGACCCAGCAGCCTGACTAAACGGAAGGGGCATCGAACAACGTTATCAAGTTCAAATCAAGGAGACGCGACCGAAAAGTTTGGTCCGCTAGAGTCACTACGTTCGGGACCCACATATAAAAAATTAGTTTTGCCTCGCTACGATCGAGCCGAGATTTTCATCGCGAAAGAGGCGCCTTCTACGACGATCGACGGGCCTAGTCGTTGTGGATGGAAACATTTCTTGTAGTGATAAGTGGCTCGGCCAAACTTCTCTTCTCGGATAATATCCAGCTTTATATTCGATTGTTAGACACAAAGGAGACACTCTCTCCACTGTAATGGGGTCTACTCTTCGTAATGTGTCCTTCAAAAGAAGTCTCATAGGTCCAAGGATGGTATCTTGGAACAATCTATTATTGTGATTATCCACGATACAATTGTTTGACGGTGTGGATGAGTTCAAATGGAAATTAGTAGACAGTGGTAAATTTTCAGTAGACTCAATGTATAGAGCCTTGATCCAACCTGATATTCTAGTCGATGATAATAATAAAATTTGGAAGATGAAAATACCCCTAAAAATAAAGATATTCATTTGGTATCTTCGTAAAGGGGTAATTCTTACAAGAGACAATCTTGTTAAATGGAATTGACATGGAAGCAAACAATATGTTTTTTGTCATCATGATGGGACAATCACACGTTTATTCTTCCAATGCAAATTTTCTCGGACTATATGGTCAATCATCGAAGTAGCCTCTAGTTTATCTCGGTATGTTCAGTGGCCAATGTAATTGATAACTGGTTGTATGGGATTGAGGATAAGTACATGACTTTATTTAGGATGGGAGCACTTGCCATTATTTGATTGATTTAGCTAGGTAGGAATGACAAGACTTTTAATAATATTTTGTCTTCTTCGCTGCAGGTTATCTATCGGACTACGGTTATTTTCTTTGATCATGGACTACTCTCTAACGTATGGCATTTCGAGACTTGTTTGCGGAGGGGTGTACACGATTGAAGGATACAGTGAGTGATATTTTTTCTGACATGGATGGCCACGTGATTTACAAATCGATCTACCTTAGTCATGGTCACTTGTGTTGATTCAACAATATGTTCTTTTGATCTTTTTTTATTTGTTAGTTCTCTGAATTGTTTGATTGCGTGCATCCTAGTTATGCAGAGACCGGGTGTAAACATTACGTTGAGTAATAAAATCACCCATTTCCAAAGAAATAGAGCTAAGGAGAGACGGTGTGCCAAAAACGAAAATAGGAATAAGGGCGAACAGACAAGTAGACAACATGGAACAGAGAAAACATGACTTGTCATGATTCGCTAGAAAGAGAACAATATTATTTTGTATGAGAATTTTTTAACCATGTTAATGAGTATATATTAGGGATTTCTATTTTCGTGCCCTTGGTTCGTTAGTTGTACTCACTTTTCCCAAGTCGCTTAACTTTTTCTCACTTTTCCCCTCGCCATGTTAAGAAACCCTCGCGGGCGCTCGGACGGAGGGATGTCGTCAGGTCAAAGGCTTGACCGTTACATGCTGACTGATGGGACCGCGTTGGGGCGGGTCGGCCGTTGAGTGTTACGTTACGAGGCCTCGACCGTTACATGCCTGACCGGTGGGGCCGCGTTGGGACGGGTCCTGCATACATGGTGAAGGATGGGGCCGCGTTGGGACGGGTTTTGCATACGTGGTGAAGAGTGGGGCCGCATGGAGACACATCGGAACGGCCATTCTCGCTCACCCAAAGCATTCGCTTCCCCCGAGTCTAGAACAGCTCCCACACCGCCCCTCCGCTGCCCCGCCGTCATACCCTCCTACCTTATGTCGTCCTCGACCCCAGAGCCTTCCCCTCTCCCTAGCCGTGGATCCCACTCCACCTCCGACTCTGCTCTCGCCCTTGCTAGATCTACCCCTTTCGCAGAAAAGTATGCAACGTTGGATGGTGCACCGTCCATCCCCATCGAGCACAGAGAAGATTGGGTGGAATCGCAGGGATCTAACACATGGATTCCATCTGGGTAAGCATAGTTTCCCTTTTGTGGGTTGATTATTGGCAATATTTGAACACGAATCGCTGGTGCTCAACTAACTGTCTTGCTTTTCGAATAGGAATGATCTAGTGCTGGCGTAATTCGTGGTTGTGAACAATATCTCTCTTGATTTTACTTCCCAGCGGTGGTTTCAACCTTCATAACTCTCAGAGATAGATAAAATCTCCCTAAATTCTATTGTAAATTCCCCTAAAGCAGTGGCGATTCAGTTGGTTTGCAAGAGTGTTTATAATTATGAAACTCGCGCGCGGTCTGAAACTATAATTGACACAACTCTCGTACGGCTATCGATTCACTTTCAAATTAAAAAAATATACAACTCTTAATGTAAAAGAGTGTTTATAATTGACACAACTTTTGAACAATTTCAAATTAAAAAATATATAATACTCTTAATGTAAAAGAGTGTTTATAATTGACACTACTCTTGAACACTTTCAAAATTAAAAAAAATCATACAACTCTTAATGTAAAAGAGTGTTTACAATTGACACTACTCTTGAACACTTTAAAATTAAAAAAATTATACAACTCTTAATGTAAAAGAGTGTTTATAGCTTACACTACTCTTGAACACTTTAAAATTAAAAAAATATACAACTCTTAATGTAAAAGAGTGTTATAATTGACACTACACTTGAACATTTTTAAATTAAAAAATTATACAACTCTTAATGTAAAAGAGTGTTATAATTGACACTACTCTTGAACACATTCAAATTGAAAAATTAGACAACTCTTAATGTAAAGGAAAAGGGTGTTTACCATTTTTATAGAGTGAAAAGTGATCCCTAAACTTGCGTATATGAAAATTATAAAACCTTGAACACTGTGAAGTCGCACTTAATACGTGATAATGATGTGCTAAGAAAATCCTGAGAGATTATCATTTTTATAGAATATACGGATGTAATGCATAAACTTGCATATGGCAAAATTTATATACTTTTGAACTCTTTGAAATCGCACTTAGGACATGGAGTGAAATATAATGCAACAATTATACACCTCTGAACACTTTCCCTTTAAATTATATTCAAAATAATTTATTTTTGTAGTTAAAGCATCGATGGCAAACTCGTTATTTTGCATGGATAGAGGGTGCCCCCCGACAGATACAGGGGTTTGTTGCGTGCAGCAGCACTTCGTTGGAAGACCCCAAGCAGAAGGTATGATGCAGTACAGTAGGAAGTTTTCCCTCAGTAAGAAACCAAGGTTATCGAACCAGTAAGAGGAAGGAAACGCCCCAAAGGTGTTGCAAGCAACGTGGAAACCTGCACAACACAAACTCAAGAGTTTGCTCCAACTAAAAGTGAGGTTGTCAATCTCACCGGTTGTTGTAACAAAGGATTAACTGTATGATGTGAAAGGTGATGATGGTTTGCAGCAAGTAACAGTAATTGTGGAAGATGTATCAATGGTAAAGATTGGACTGGGGTCCATAGTTCACTAGAGGTGTTCTCCTTAGATAAACAATCATGACATGCTGGGTAAACAAATTACAGCAGGGCAATTGACAGGACTGACCAAGGCATAACAATGCAATACTAAACAAAAAGATCATATGAGATTCGATTGGGCAATACAACAATATACATAGACCGCCAGCCAACTGCATCTATGAGTAGAAGTCCACCTTTGGGTTATCATCCAAAACCCCTCTAGTATTAAGTTGCAAGCAACAAACAACTTTTTTAAGCAAAGTGTGTAAGGTAAACAATCCACTTGTTCGATGAACAAGAGACCGCTGTTTTCTCCCTAGTGGCAACATCACATCTATAACCGTAGATATTTCTGTCACTTCCCTTGATTAAGTAGAGGTATGAACCCACTATCGAGCATAAATACCTCCTCTTGGAGTCACTAGTAGCTACTTGGCCAAGATAGCTACTAACAACGAAGAGCATGCAAGATCACAAACAACATAGACATGATAGAATCAATAAGACAAAATCATTAATCAATCTGACATAGTAATCTCAATATCCATCAGATCCCCGCAAACACAACATGCATGATTACAAATAGATGAGATATTGATCATGAACGGAGCTCACAAAGATCTAGACATGAAAGCACAAGGAGGAGATACAACCATCTAGCTACTACATGGACCCGTAGTCCAACGTGGAACTACTCACGCTTCATACCAGAGGTTGTCATGATGAAGAAGGAGGCCTCCAGGATGATCTCCCCTTCGGTAGGGTGCCGGGAAGAGCTTCATATCCCCCTGATCTAGGGACGATGGTGGCGGCGGCTACAGATGGTTTCGTGGAATTTTGATCGGCTGCCTAGGGTTTCTGCATCGGGGGGCTTCTTATAGGCGAAGAGGAGAGGCTGGAGGGCCACCAGGGCAGCTACACCACTCCCCCCCACGTGAGGTGGGCCCACCCGCGTGGCAAGGGGGTGTGGCCCCCTGGTGGGTCCCATCCGTCTCGTACTCCTGCTTCGTGTTCCCCACGGTAAAATATTGACTTTGGCGTTTGTCCCGTCCAATTCCGAGAATGTTGATTTTCTGCCTTTCTGGAACCAAAAACAGAAGAAAACAGACAACTGACAGTGTGGCAACTTGTTAATAGGTTTGTGATGTCTACGCACTTCTATTCTTGTAGACAGTTGTTGGGCCTCCAAGTGCAGAGGTTTGTAGAACATCAGCAAGTTTCCCTTAAGTGGATTACCCAAGGTTTATCGAACTCAGGGAGGAAGTGGTCAAAGGTATTCCCTCTCAAGCAACCTTGCAATCAAGATACAAGAAGTCTCTTGTGTCCCCAACACACCCAATACACTTGTCAGGTGTATAGGTGCACTAGTTTAGCGAAGAGATAGTGAAATACAAGTGGTAATGGTGCTAGAAAATAGCTTGACGATGAGGTAAAGACTAAAGGCAAAAGGATGGAAGCAAGCAAACATGCAACAGATCTAGTAGCAAACGGTGTTTCAATGTTTTGAAACAAGGCCTAGGGATCATACTTTCACTAGTGAACACTCTCTCATATAAATATATTATCTTCATGATACTACTTAACTACTCTCCGGTTGGTGAACTCTAATCCATGGTAGGGCTACAAAAGCACACCTCAAAGTCCGCCTTTCCCAATCTAGATAACCCCACACTGTCACCTTGAGCGCTAGATGGTTTCAACAAACACCACAATTTCATAGAGACAACCAACTCAAAATATACTCATGAATATATATGTATATAACCTAGCTTAAGTGCCACACATGGTATGCACGCTGTCACTTTCACACACGTGGGGAAAAACATAGACCTATTAAAGCATGATGAATATTTATGTAGACTCTAGCCTAAGTGCCACCATGGAGTGCACGCTGTCACTTTCACACACATGGGGAGAGCTAGAGATCTATTGAAGCACTTGAGTAGCAAGGCAGATCTACTTCATTACAAAGATCATGACCACAACAATATCATGCATAGAGAGAGATGAACACATAGCTACCGGTAGAGCCCTTAGCCTCGAGGAAGAACTACTCCCTCCTCATCATGGAAATCAGCAGCGGTGTGGAGATGGTGGTGGAGATCTATGGAGATGGCTCCGGGGGCACTTCCCCGTCCCGGCAGGATGCCGAAACATAGACTTTTTGTCGCCCGAATCTCCCCTTCGGTGGCGGCGCAGCGGAACTTTTTTTGGGAAGTATGATGGATTATTTAGGGTTTTCTCCCCGGGAGCTTCTTATAGACGAATGAGGCAAGGTCGGTGGAGGGCTAGGGGGGCCACACCCCCTATAGGCACCACCAGGGCTTGCCCGCGCCTGGGGGGTGCGGCCACCCTGGTGCCCTACTCCACCTCTGCTTCGTGGTTCCGTGTCGTGTCGGGTACAATAATGACTGTGGCTTTTGTCCCGTCCATTTCCAAGAATATTGATTTTCTGCCTTTTCTGGAACCAAAACAGAAGAAAACAGGAAACATGCATTGTGGCATCTTGTTAATAGGTTAGTCTAGAAAACATATAAAAACACCTCCAAGTGTAGAGAAAGCAAAACAAAGTAGATACTAAACAAGCATGGAACATAAAAATTATAGATATGTTTCCAATGTATCAGTTAGTACCAGAAAACATATAAAAACACCTCAAAGTGTAGACAAAGCAAAGCAAAGTAGATAGTAAACAAGCATGGAACATCAAAAATTATAGATACGTTTCCGATGTATCAAGCATCCCCAAGCTTAACTCTTGCTCGTCCTCGAGTAGGTAAGTGATAAAAGAATAATTTTTTAGGTGACATGCACCATCAAAACCAAGATCAAACCATTTACAAGCATTGAAAGCTGGGATCAAAGAACTCTAAACATGTGCATGAAAGATGGAGTTCTAACAATAAGACAAAGTATCTATGCATGCAACATGAAAGGCTACAAACAAAGATCATGAATAACATGCATTGAAAAACATTTGTTTGTTTCACATACAGAAAACATGGCATAGTGGCATTCAACTTGTCCCTCATAGAGTAGAAAATAGATGCATAGGACACCTTCAAAGTTCATAAGAGTAGATACAAATAGCACAAGAACAAG
The DNA here is from genome assembly GCA_916181665.1 of Avena sativa. NCBI lineage: Eukaryota > Viridiplantae > Streptophyta > Magnoliopsida > Poales > Poaceae > Avena > Avena sativa. Next base: position 525,203,231 of record OV702299.1, on the reverse strand, counting down.
CAATATCAACAATATGCATCAATCAATAAGTTTTGGGACACTGCACATAAAACTAAGAATGGCAACTATGCTCTCTTAACTGGTGCATAAAGGTAGAAGGTGGAGACTCAATATAATGGTGGAAGAAAGGCTCTTCATAAAGGGAAGCAGGGATTTAAAGTTTCAAAAAGAGCTTCAAAAAACTTGTTAGCTTTCAGCCCTCATTTGCCCCTATCATAAGCATCTTGAAGTGATTAAGGTTAAAGTGAACAAACTATGGAGTATATGCTTGACAAAGTATAAGTTGGCAATCTCATATCCCTTGAATACGAGGGCCGCACCTCCTGCTACTCAACTTTGGTCACCCATAAGTTCTTGTCATAGTAAGTACATGTGTATCATAGAGAACCGCCAACGGGGTACCCCTTGCACATGGTACAAGAGCTTTCCCATAACCAAAATGACAAGGCAAGCAGACGATGAGCATCTCACCGATCTTTTTATTTACTATTTGCATAGCTTTTTATTGAGGATGCTTCAAAGATTGCTCATTATGGTGATGTTGCAAGTTTCCACCATGATTAGGCATGGCTTAGGCTAGCGGCCTAGGCATTTCTCCAACACAAAATACATAACTCCATGGACTTACAAGCTCTCTCTTTATTTCACACCGGCAACATCCATAGACAAAATAGCATGATATCAACTGTGTACAAAGTACAAGTGCAATGTTGAAAACGTTCCCCATGACAGCATGGTTCTGCTAATTTCAATGTATAAGTGCAAGCATATACAACATAGATGACACAATGGTTCAAGTTTATTAGGGGCAAGGAATATAAAGTGTGCCATCAAGTTCGTGAGGGATTTAATCACTAAGTTTTCACATAACAAAATACTTTTTAATTGGAAGATAGCTGAAAACAAGAATATACTTGGAATGGTGTAACACACCATGCATAGGAATTTATAGTGGAAACTGATACGTTGGAAACGTATATATAATTTTTGATGCTCCATGCTTGTTTTGTATCTACTTTGCTTTACTTGTCCACACTTTGAGGTGCTTTTACATGTTTTCTGGTACTAACCTATTAACAAGTTGCAATAGTAATCATGTGGGATTCACTTGAGAATTCTTCGTGATGAAGTGAAATTATGTTAAGACTTGATAATAGTATAGTGAGAAATAAAGTTATCATAGTTAGATTAGCTCTTGAATCATGTAAATAGGTAAAACATAACAAGATCATGGTGAGATTAGCTCCGAAACCATGATGAGAATATAATTATGACAAGAAATTAGTAAATTAGCCTGAAGTAGAAGTAATGAAATAACATGGTAGAACTATGATAGAAGTCATAGGTGTTATAAAATAGTGATAACCTTCAATTTTAGGGGTTCAATAGAAACTTATTAGTCTTTTGTGAGATCATGTGAGGTTAGTTACTAAATAAGAAAGGTGTCCATAGTTAATCATTACAAAAGGTTAGTCAAAAGCCAAACTGAGACCACTTTGCTTAAGATTATCCTGTTGCACTTGAGCAATTTGGGTAAATATTGAGATAAATAATAGTTTGACCTTATGTGCTAAGTATCACAATGTAAACCTATACGAGGAGGTGTCATTTACTACACAACTAAGCCTGAATTCTAGAGATATTATACTCAACTACTATAATTTGGGCTTAGAATATTGTGTGTTATATGTGCCACATTTGGATTTATTTGTTTTTCTTGGATCTTCTTGATTGACTAGATCTGTACATGAAGTTGACTTGATGTGCAAATGCATGTTGCAAGATCCAGTTACTACTTGATGTTATAGACCTAGATAGAAATGGGAATTCGTGTAAGGGAGTGACGAGTTCCAAAGACCAAGATGAAGACTTACATGAAGGATGAAGCAAGATATAAGGAGTATTAGCGCAGTTTGAAGGATAGATCAAGCTCAGGTTATTCTTAGCCAGATATAAGAAGGAAGTGTAGTGTAGAACATACTTGGAGCAATAAGGAGTCATGGAGTTAGAGTTCACCTAAAATAGGTGATGTTGATAGGAAGTTAATAAAGTAATTGTACCAAGTTCATGGAAGCATCATGAATAAATGCAAATACGAAGTTTCGGAGAAAAATGGTATTCAAGCTCTGGCAGTTCAGAGAGAATGCCATAAGGATGTTGGAAGCCGTAGGTTAATCCCTACAACCTAGGATGATCTGCAGCTGGTATTTGATCCATAGTTGGTATTCTAATCCACAGTTGGTATATTGTCCGCAGGCGGTGATGGTTGACAAAGTTAACCAGATCATCTTAATGGTTGCATAAAGAGCATAAAACTTGGCTTAAGTTAATTAAGACCTAAATGATCATAAAATTAAAGCGATCATCTTTCGAGGCGCTTCGCGAAGTCAGACCTATCAAAGCAAAAATGTCCAAATAGTAAGTAAGACAAATAATGCTGAAAGGTTCACTTCGGAGATCCACAATTGTGTGGATACACCGTACAATCTTTCATAAGACCCTAACTAGGTAGAGTATAAGCTAGATAGAGACCAATATTCTAATTATAAAGCCAATAAATACTATATAGACAGTTTGAAGACTATTAGTAACCCTAAAGGGGAGAGTAAACATTAGAAATAAAAGTATCATTATCTAACTTTCCAAAAAAAAATTGGAGAAGAGTAGACTAATTCCAATAGACTCATTCTAATAAAAACAACTCTTAAATGATCCTTAAGAAGTAATAAAGCATATCCAATTGGACATGTGTAGAGAAGCAAGAAATTCCGATGGTATGGACTAAATTTATTCAAATCCAATCTTCAGAAGGAATACCAGTATAAACCATACTATGACAAAACATAAATAGTCTTTTGAACACAACTATTAGCTAATAGAAATTTAAAGCCTGTTTCAGTGAGACTTCCTAGACCTTACACAGTATGCTGGGCGCGCGCGGGGGCCACAGGGGGCAGAGCAGCAGCAGCGCAGCAGCAGCTAGCGCGCCAGCGGCAGCAGGGCGTGCAGCACGCGAGCGCGGCAGGAGTGGGGCCCAACGTGCAGCTGCGCGGGAGCGAGGCGAGCGAGCAGGGCGGGCGTGAGGCGCGCAGGAGAGGAAGTGGCTGGCCCAGCGGGGAACGCGCGCGGGCGCGCGAAGCGAGGCGGCGGTGTGCGGGGTCAACGCGGGGTGCAGATCGAGAGCAAGACGAGCGGCGCGAGTGGGAGATCTTGGCTGAAACGGTCCTAGGAAAATATCTGGGCCGACCGATACTACCGGCCCACCCGGGATGTACTACCGGGCCGACCGGTACTACCGCGAAAAGGTACCTAGCGAGGCAGAAATAACACGGGCCATTTTTAGGCCCGGGCGGTAGTACCGGCCCGTCTGGGCGGTACTACCGCTCGGCCCAGAAAACAGACTAACAGGCAAATATTCAAACGGCAATAACTTTTGACTGGAAGCTCCGATTGACCCGATTCAAATTGCGTTGGATAGAGGACGACAAGGGCTTCCCAATAAAAAGTGGAAATATTGATTATCACCAAGTGAGAAAGTATCAAGTAGAATAATGTGATATACCTCACTTGGTGAGAAACCGAAAAGCCGCATAAATCAAAATCGCAACAAGATACAAATGGGAGATTCGATTTTGATGAACAAGAGCTTGTTATGGAGATTACCACAAGCTCTATATCCTCACATGGATAAGACCAAATAACAACCAAATACGATGATGCAAGTATGCAAATGTTTAAGCTCTCTCCGAACGATATGACCGAATTACTCATACGAGAGCCCCTATTGATAGTACGGTTATCTATCCTAAACCCGGTATCCTACACACAACAAGAGACCGGCAAAAGGGAAAACCTATCAAGATTATACCTTTGACTTGAGCATTCCACTTGAGCTCGATGTAGACGATCTTGCCCTTCTCAGGATGGAACACATTTCTTAATTCCTCATCATCGACCTCGCATATTGAGCTTGCCCAACATATCTTCTTTGCATTTCATCGACCTTGAAGCCAACACATGCTCCAAGCGATGCCAATGGACAAATCCTACAAGTATAACTTAGTACACACATTAGTCCATAAAGATTGTAATTAATTATCAAAACCACACATGGGGGCCCAACATGTTCTTTCATCCTCCTTTGAAAGCAAGATTTGATGTTAATGCTTCTTCATTTGAAAATACTTGATTCTTCTTGCTTATTGTGCCTAACTTAAAGGCATTAAAGAAAAGTACTTGTTAGGAGATAACCCAAGAGTTTACTTGAGTCTTGAAAGTTATTACTTCCGTAATGACCTCTCCTTATCCTTTTTGTTTGCTTTTTGTGCCAAGAATAACCTCTAACGAGAGGGCGGTAAGATTTGGGGAGTTGCTGTCCCGAAACAGATTTCTATCCTCCACCAAAAAAATTCGTGAGGAGGCTCTGTAACTCGGATTGAGCTCAAAATTTACAAATAAATCCCCCAGTATGTTAGAAAACTTTCGTTAGTTCAACACTTTTTGATTTGAGCAACAGAACATGTTCGAAAAAATAGGTTTCTACCTGCTGGTCTGTTTTGACAGATTTCTGCCATTATTTGCATTTGCTTCTTATTGATTCCTTTTTGAATTCTCTTTAGGTGAATTGAGCTTTTTGAATGATTTATTATATTAGCTTGTGTTTTTAGTGAAACTCCTTATTATTCCAAAGCTTTGCCAGTGGTCTAATATCTTTTGAATACACTAATGTTGCTAATGAAAATTGTGTGAAGTTTTGTATGAAGGAAAAATTTCAGGTGAAAAGAGAGAATGATGCAATAAGATGAAGAATGTACAAAAGCTCAATCTTGGGGATGTCACCATGGTGTCACACCAAGAAATATCCAAAAGGTACAAGCATCAAAGTTTGGGGATGCCCAAGGCATCTCCTTCTTCATCAATAAAAAGCTCAGGTCTGTCTAGACACTTCGTTTTTATTGTTTAATGCACAATTGTGTTATTCTTGGAGCGTCTTAGTTTTTGTTTGCTTTGCTTAGGTTGTTTAGTTTGCTTGAATAAAGTAGTTTGTACCCCCGTTTTTTCTGTGTTGTTTTGCAAATAAGTTGCTTGGTGTTGGAAAGGAGTAGTAAGTTCTTGCTTGAAGTGCAAGAGGAGCTTGCATTGACTGTGACTTAGACTTTAACATGACATTCTAGGTGTTGTTTTGACCTTATGCTTAGTGATTATTATTGTAGCATGTCTTGTTCCAAACAATTGGGATTGCTTAGTGTGTCTTGAAGAAATTATGCGTTGTTTTAGCATGCAAAAGCATAGTATTGTGGTATTCTCCTTTGATGCTTTGCTTGGGTTGACTTGGCACATGCTCAGACCATGTTATGACTCTCACAAGTCACCACTAGCCTCTATGATCATTTAGTCCTTGACTTGTAGTACCACTCTTTGCTTTGATTAGTATGCTTTGTTGCATTGCATGATTTTGGCCATTATGCTCTCTTAGTTGGTTGCTCCCAGTCTTTTGTTAGCCTCCACTTGCATAAGTAAGTTCTACTCATGCTTCCAACTCCCAAGAAACCAAGTTTTTCCAAAGTGTCCACTATAAACTCCTATGCATGGTGTGTTACACAATTCCAAGTATATTCTTGTTTTCAACTATCTTCCAATTAAAAACTATTTTGTTATGTGAAAACTTAGTGATTAAAGCTCTCACGAACTTGATGGCACACTTTATTCTTTTCCCCTAATAAACTTGAACCATTGTGACAAATTTGTTATATATGCTTGCACTTATAAGTTGGAATTAGCAGAACTATGCTGTCACGGGGAACGTTTTCAACATTGCACTTGTACCTTGTTGTACTCAGTTGATATTATGCTCTTTTGTCTATGGATGTCACCGGTGTGAAATAAAGAGGGAACTTGTAATTCCATGGAGTTTGTATCCTGTGTTAGAGAAACGCCTGGGCCGCTAGCCTAAGCCATGCCAAATCATGGTGGAAACTTGCAGTATCACCATAATGAGCTATCTATGAAGCATACTCAATAAAAAGCTATGCATATGGTAAATAAAAACATTGTTGAGATGCTCATTGTCTGCTTGCCTTGTCATTTTGGTTATGGGAAAGCTCCTGTACCATGTGCAAGGGGTACCCCATTGGCAGTTCTCAATGATATGCAAATACTTAAAGTGACAAGAACTTACCTGGACCCAAAGCTGAGTATGCATGAGGTGTGGCCCTCGTATTCAAGGGACTTGAGATTGCCAACTTATACTTCGTCAAGCATATACTCCAGCTTTGCCACTTTAACCTTAACCACTTCAAGATGCTTATGATAGGGGCAATGAGGGCTGAAAGCTAACAAGTACCATAATTTTTGGAAGATCTTTTTGAAACTTGTAATCCATGCTTCCTTTACAAAAAATACCTTTATTCCACTACTATTGAGTCTCCACCTTCTATCTTTAGGGACCATTAAGAGAGCATAGTTGTCATTCTGTGTGCAGTGTTCCAAAGCTTATTAATTGATGCATATTGTGTTATTACTTGTTCTTGTGCTATTTGTTTGAAGGGTTTCACAACATAGTAAATCAAAAATTTCTATGGATGCGAACGGGAAAGCCAAGATCTAATCTAGGAGATGCAAACAACGAGGGGGAATAGATGAGATCTTCATATCCTTGAAGATTCACACAGCGGAACGTTCGACGGAACGTGGGTGATGTAGTCGTACTCGCTTCTCCTCCCCGTGATCCGATCCGATCTAACACCGCAAGTGGCGATGCCTCCGAGAGATGCACACGTGCGGCACCTCGACGTCTCCTCCTTCCTCGGTCCAGCAAGTAGAATGGAGAGATGGATTGGATCTACAACGCGACGGCGCGGTGCAAGCGGTGGAGAGTTTCTGCGACAGGGCTTCGCCTACGCGCAGTCGGGAGGGAGAGAGAGAGGAGGGGCAGCAGGGCGGCTAGGGTTGTGGAGGAGGTGTGGGAGGGGTGCGCCCCCAGTCCTCTTTATATAGAGGGGTAGGCAGCTGGCCCTTGCCCTCCCCCAAGCCCTAGGTCGGCGGCCAAAGGAGGGAGGAGTGGGGGCAAGTCCCCCCTTCTAGAAGCTCCCCTAGGGTTTCCCTAGGGTTTGGCCGGCTGGGCCCTATGGGGCCTTGTGCCCCTGGCCCAATGCGGCCAGGGCACTCCCTCATAGGCCCACGCCCCCTCCCGACAAGTGGGGCCACGTTGGTCCCACTCCGGAAGGTTCTAGAAGCTTCTGGTACAATACCGAATAACCCGAAACAATTCCGAACTCCAAAAACTGCATTGCCTTATATGAATCTTATTCTCCGGACCATTCCGGAACCTCCCGTGATGTCCCGGATCCCATCCGAGACTCCGGACAAAAACTCATAAACCAATTATCCAATCTATCCTAGCGTCGAGACACGTTAAGTGTGTGACCCTTCGGGTTCGAGAATATGCAGACATGATCTTCTATCAATAATCAACAGCGGGGTATGGAAACCCATATTGACTCCCACACATTCATCGATGATCATATCGGATGAACCACAATGCCAGGATTCAATCAATCCCATATATATATTCCCTTCGTCTCGTGATATTTTACTTGCCCGAGATTTGATCGTCGGTACCGTCATACCTAGTTCAATCTCGTTCACAGCAAGTACTTTACTCATTCCGTAATCCGATACCACTTTGTGATTAACTACTTAACCACATGCTTGCAAGCGGTGTTTATATCGATTACCGAGTGGGCCCAAAGTATATCTCTCCGACTTGGGAGGGACAAATCCCATCTCGATACATACAACCCAACAGGTACTTTCCGATCACCCGAGAGACACCTTTATGATCACCCTCTCATAGGATGACGTTTGATGACCTCAAAGCTTTCTTCCGATACCAGGGAGTTGTATTATCTCATGGTCTAAGGAATGCAATATTTGACATAAGAAAAGCTTCGCAAAGATGAACACGATGACACGATCTAATTGCTCCGCTTAGTTTGGGTTTGTCCATCATATCATTCTCCCAATGATATGATCTCATTATTAATCGACAACTCATGTCTATGGTTAGGAAACCTTAACCATCATTAATCAATGAGCTAGTCCATAGAGGCATACTAGGGACACGGTGTTGTTCACAAACCACACAAGTATTAAAGTTTCCGCTTAATACAATTCTAGCATGGAATATAAACTTTATCATGAATAAGAATTATAATAATAACATCTTTATTATTGCCTCTAGGGCATAATTCCAACAGTCTCCCACTTGCACTAGAGTCAATAATCTAGTTTACATTTGGCAACAATCTAACACCCATGGCACTAAGGTGTTGATCATGTTTTGCACGTGGAAGAGGTTTAGTCAATGGATCTGCGACATTCAGATCTGCATGTACTTTGCTAATCTTCATATCTCCATCTGCTATATAATCTCGGATTATATGAAACTTGCGGTTGATATGCTTGGTCTTTGGATGATATCTTGGTTCCTTAGCTAGTGCTATGGCGCCAGTGTTGTCACACAATATCTCTAGTGGGTCCAAGGCACTTGAAACCACGCCAAGCTCAGTGATGAAGTTCCTGATCCAAACTCCTTCACTTGACGCTTCTGCAGCAGCCATGTATTCCGCTTCTACTGTAGATCCCGCGATCACGCTTTGCTTGCAGCTTCTCCAGCTCACAGCTCCTCCATTCAAAATATAAACGTATCCTGTCTGAGATTTAGAATCATTCTTGTCGGTGTTGAAACTAGCGTCGACGTAACCTTTTACGACGAGCTGTTCATCACCTCCATAGACTAAGAACATTTCTTTAGTCCTATTTAGGTACTTTAGGATGTTCTTCACGGCTGTCCAGTGTTCCACTCCTGGATCACTTTGGTATCTGTGAAGGGTTTCGCGGCATAGTAAATCAAAATTTTCTACGGATGCGAACAGAGGGAAGCCAAGATCTAATCTAGGAGATGCAAACAACGAGAGAGATTGGATTAGATCTTCATACCCTTGAAGATTCGCACAGCGGAACGTTCGTCGGAACGTGGGTGATGTAGTCGTACTCGCTTCTCCTCCTCGCGATCCGATCCGATCTAGCACCACAAGTGGCGGTGCCTCCGTGAGATGCACACATGCAGCACCTCGACGTCTCCTCCTTCCTCGGTCCAGCAAGTATGGTGGAGAGACGGATTGGATCTACAACGCGACGGCGCGGTGCAATTGGTGGAGAGTTTCTGCAGCAGGCCTTCGCCTACAAGCAGTCGGGAGGGAGAGAGAGAGGAGGGGCAGCAGGGCGGCTAGGGTTGGAGGGGAAGGTTTGGGGGTGGTGCGCCCCCAGCCCTCTTTATATAGAGGTGTGGGCGGCAGCCCTAGCCCCCCCTCCAAGCCAAAACTGGCGGCCCCAAGGAGGAAGAGTGGGGGGCAAGGAACCCCCCCCCTTCTAGAAGCTCTATCTAGGGTTTAAACCCCTCTTGGCCGGCTGGGCCCTATGGGGCCTTGTGCCCCTGGCCCAATGCGGCCAGGGCACTCCCCCATAGGCCCATGCCCCCTCCTGGAAGGTGGGGCCACGTTGGTCCCCTTCCGGAAGGTTCTAGAAGCTTCCGGTACAATACCGATTAACCCGAAACAATTTCGAACTCCAAAAACTGCACTGCCTTATATGAATCTTATTCTCCGGACCATTCCGGAACCTCTCGTGATATCCCGGATCCCATCCGAGACTCCGAAAAAAAACTCATAAACCAATCATCCAATCTATCCTAGCGTCGAGACACGTTAAGTGTGTGACCCTGCGGGTTCGAGAATGTGCAGACATGATCTTATATCAATAATCAACAGCGGGGTCTGGAAACCCATATTGACTCCCACACATTCATCGATGATCATATCGGATGAACCACGATGCCAGGATTCAATCAATCCCATATATATATTCCCTTCGTCTCGCGATATTTTACTTGCCCGAGATTCGATCGTCGGTACCGTCATACCTAGTTCAATCTCGTTCACAGCAAGTACTTTACTTGTTCCATAATCCGATATCACTTTGTGATTAACTCCTTAACCACATGCTTGCAAGCGGTGTTGATATCGATTACCGAGTGGGCCCGAAGTATATCTCTCCGACTTGGGAGGGACAAATCCCATCTCGATACATACAACCCAACAAGTACTTTCCGATCACCTGAGAGACACCTTTATGATCACCCTCTCATAGGATGACGTTTGATGACCTCAAAGCTTTCTTCCGATACCAGGGAGTTGCATTATCTCATGGTCTAAGGAATACAATATTTGACATAAGAGAAACTTTGCAAAGATGAACACGATGACACGATCTAATTGCTTTGCTTAGTTTGGGTCTGTCCATCATATCATTCTCCCAATGATATGATCTCATTATCAATTGACAACTCATGTCTATGGTTAGGAAACCTTAACCATCATTAATCAATGAGCTAGTCCATAGAGGCATACTAGGGACACGGTGTTGTTCACAAACCACACAAGTATTAAAATTTCCGCTTAATACAATTCTAGCATGGAATATAAACATTATCATGAACAAGAATTATAATAATAACATCTTTATTATTGCCTCTAGGGCATAATTCCAACAATCTGCTCGTCAAACTAAGAGCATTGGACACATCCGGTCTAGTACACAGCATGGCATACATGATAGAACCTATGGCCGAGGCATAAGGCACTTTGCTCATAGCTTCTCTATCATTTACCGTAGCTGGACACTGAGCCTTGCTCAATATCTTACCTGACAACATAGGCACTGAACCTTTCTTTGCCTTATCCATTCTGAACCTTTTCAGAACTTTGTCTAGGTATGTACTCTGGCTTAAAGCTATCAGGCGTCTTTGTCTATCTCTACAGATTTTGATGCTTAATATATAAGCAGCTTCCCCTAGTGCTTTCATTGAAAAACATTTGTTCAAATAACTCTTCACATCGTTAAGCATGTTAATGTCATTTCCAATAATCAATATGTCATCTACATATAGTACCAGAAATGTCACTGAACTCCCACTCACTTTCTTGTAGATACAAGCTTCGTAGCAATTTGGAACAAATCCAAAGCTCTTGATCACTTGATCAAAACGAAGGTTCCAACTCCGAGATGCTTGCTTCAGTCCATAAATGGAACGCTGAAGTTTGCACACTTTATCAACATCCTTAGGATCGACAAAACCTTCGGGTTGCATCATATACAGCTCATCATCAATGTTGCCATTGAGGAACGCAGTCTTGACATCCATCTGCCACATTTCATAATCATGAAACGCAACAATTGCTAATAAAATCCGAATGGAGTTAAACATCGCTACGGGAGAGAAAGTCTCATCGTAGTCAACATCTTGAACTTGTCGAAAACCTTTCGCAACAAGTTGTGATTTATAGACGGTAACATTACCATCCACATTCGTTTTCTTCTTGAAGATCCATTTGCACTCAACGGCCTTTCGGTCGCTAGGAGGGTCCACCAAAGTCCATACTTGGTTTTCGCTCATGGATCCCAATTCAGATTTCATGGCCTCTAGCCATTTCTCAGAGTCTGGGCTCATCATGGGTTCCTCATAGTTCGCAGGTTCAATGTCATCTACTAACAAGACAGTTAAGACAGGGTTGCCATACCACTCAGGAGGGGCACGCGACCTTGTCGACCTGCGACGTTTAGTAGTAGCATCGTCCGAAGCTTCATGATCCTTGTCATTAGCTTCCTCTATTGTTGGCGCAGGCGGCACTGGAACAATTTCAGGTGCTGCGCTACTCTCCAACTCAAGAGAAGGTTCAACAACCTCATCTATCTCTACTTTCCTCCCACTCACTTCTTTCGAGAGAAACTCCTTCTCAACAAAGGATCCGTTCTTTGCGACAAACACTTTGCCTTCGGTTTTGTGATAGAAGGTATACCCAATAGTTACCTTAGGGTATCCTATGAAGACGCATTTCTCCGTATGGGTTCGAGCTTGTCCGGCATCAACTTCTTGACGTAAGCTTCGCATCCCCAAACTTTAAGAAATGAAAACATAGGTTTAGCTCCAAACCACAGTTCATATGGTGTCGTCTCAACGGATTTAGATGGTGCCCTATTTAAAGTGAATGCAGCGGTTTCTAATGCATAACCCCAAAATGATAACGACAAATCAGTAAGAGACATCATTGATCGGACCATATCTAATAGAGTTCGATTCCGGCGTTCAGACACACCATTGCGTTGTGGTGTTCCGGGTGGCGTGAGTTGCGAAACGATTCCGCTTGCTTTAAGATGCGTGAGAAAATCATAACTCAAATATTCACCTCCACGATCGGATCATAGAAACTTAATCTTTCTGTTACGATGGTTTTGCACTTCATTCTGAAATTCTTTGAACTTTTCAAATGTTTCAGATTTATGTTTAATTAAATAGATATACCCATATCTACTTAAGTCATCGGTAAAAGTGAGAAAGTAGCGATATCCACCGCACGTCGAAACACTCATCGGTCCGCATACATCGGTATGTATGATTTCCAACAAGTCTGTTGCTCGCTCCATCATTCCGGAGAACGGGGTTTTGATCATCTTGCCCATGAGGCATGGTTCGCATGTGTCAAATGATTCAAAATCAAGAGACTCCAAAATTCCATCAGAATGGAGTATCTTCATGCGTTTTACACCAATATGACCTAGACGGCAGTGCCACAAATAAGTAGTATTATCACTATCTACTTTGCATATCTTAGCCTCAATGTTATGGATGTGTGTTTCATCCCTTTCGAGATTCAGAAGAAATAAACCATTCATAGCAGGTGCATGACCATAAAAGATGTTACTCATATAAATGGAACAACCATTATTCTCAGATTTAAATGAATAACCGTCTTGCAATAAACACGATCCAGATATGATGTTCATGCTCAACGCAGGCACATAATAACACTTATTGAGGTTTAAAACTAATCCCGAAGGTCAAACTAAGGAGAGTGTGCCGACGGCCATCACATCAACTCTTGATCTGTTGCCAACGCGCATCGTCACCTCATCCCTCGCAAGCCGCCGTCTATTCCGTAGCTCCTGTTTCGAGTTACAAATATTAGCAACTGAACCAGTATCAAATACCCAGGCACTACAACGAGGGCTAGTAAGGAAAACATCAATAACATGTATATCAAATATACCTTTGATGGTGCCAGCCTTCTTGTCCGCTAAGTACTTCGGACAGTTGCGCTTCCAGTGACCCTTGTCCTTGCAATAGAAGCACTCAGTGTCCGGCTTAGGTCCAGACTTGAGCTTCTTCTCAGCAGGGGCAACGCGCTTGCCGCTGCCTTTCTTGAAGGGCTTCTTTGCACCCTTACCTTTCTTAAAGCTGGGGGGCTTGTTGACCATCAACACATGATTATCCTTTTTGATGTCCACCTCCGCAGCTTTCAGCTTAGCGAAGAGCTCGGTGATCGTATCAGTGGAACCAATCTGATTATGAGTCACTACAAAACTTTTGTAGCTAGGAGGGAGTGATTGCAGAACCCTGTCAATCTTGAGCTCCTCTGGAATCTTGCAGTCCAGTTGCTCAAGGCGTTGAGTGTAGCCCGACATCTTTATGGCGTGCTCACTAACGGAACTCCCTTCCTCCATCTTGCAGTTAAAGAATTTCTCAGAGATCTCATATCTCTCAGAACAGGCCTGAGTCTGAAACATAGTTTTCAGTTCCTCAAGAATCTCAAAGGGCCCGGGGTAATCTTCAAAACGATTTTGAAGGTCCGATTCCATAGCAAACAACATGGTGCTCTTAATCACACCATAATCATCTTTGCGCGACTGATAAACAGCTTTCTCATCAGCCGGCGCATCTACAGCAGGGGCGTCACCTAGCGCATTCTCAAGGACATAGTCCTTTTGTCCGCCAGCGAGAATGATTCTCAGATTGCGGAACCAGTTGGTGAAGTTAGACCCATTGTTTCTAAGCTTTTCTTTCTTAGCAAAAACGTTGAAGTTGAAGTTGGACTTAGCCATTTGATCTACAAAATTTGCAAGTACAATTTAGACTATGTTCATGATAACTAGTTCAACTTAATCAAATTACTAGATGAACTCCCACTAAATTCAACATCCCTAAAGTTGTTTAGTGAACATGATCCAAATTCACCACACCTAATCCGATCTTCACGAGAAGAGATGTGGTTTCAATGGTGGACAACGAAGTGTCGATCATATCATTCATATGACTCATGCTTGACCTTTCGGTTCATGTGTTCCGAGGCCATGTCTGTACATGCTAGGCTCGTCAAGTCAAACCCAAGTATTTTCGCATGTGCAAAACTGGCTTGCACCCGTTGTATGTGAACGTAGAGTTTATAGCACCCGATCATCACGTGATGCTTGAACACGACGAACTTTCGCAACGGTGCATACATGGGGAGAACACAGTTTTATCTTGATCTTTAAGTGAGGAATCATCTTATAATGCTACCATCGCGATCTAAGCATAATAAGATACATAAAAGGATAAACATCACATGCATATAACTTTATGTGACATGGTATAGCCAATCTTCGCGCAATGATCTCCATCTTGTGCGTGCCGGCATGATCTCCATCACTCCACCATGATTGCCTCCACCACGAATAGCAACTACAACTATTGCTAACTACTTAGCGATAAAGTAAAGCTATTACATGGCGTATAAGAAGTTGACACACAGGTCATACACAATTATAAAGACAACCATATGGCTCTTGCCGGTTGTGTACTCATCGACATGCAAGTCGTGAAACATTACAAAGCATGATCATCGCATACAACATACACATCACATCTTGGGCCATACCATATCATAGAAAACACTCCCTGCAAAAACAAGTTAGACGCCTTTACTTTGTTGTTGCATGTTTTACGTGGCTTATGGGAGTAGAAAGCTAAGAACGATTCTTACCTACGGAAAGCCACAACGGTGATATTATGGTTGCCAAACTCCAGTGTAAATCCCATGACAACTATAGTGAGATAAACTGGCATCCACCAGCCACATGTGTGGAACAAGCCACACGTCAAGTGCGGAGCCGGTCTCGCGAATGAGGTCGTGTAAGGTTGGCCTGGACCGCTTCGATATCACTATCCCGCGTCATAAGAAGTACACAAACAAGAGGCTTGCAACAGAAAACATCAATGCCCGCAACAACCAGGGGTGCGCCCCCAGCCCTCTTTATATAGAGGGGTGGGCGGCTGGCCCTTGCCCCTCCCCCAAGCCCTAGGCCGGCGGCCAAACGAGGGAGGAGTGGGGGCAAGTTCCCCCCCTCTAGAAGCTCCCCTAGGGTTTCCCTAGGGTTTGGCCGGCTGGGCCCTATGGGGCCTTGTTCCCCTGGCCCAATGCGGCCAGGGCACTCCCTCATAGGCCCACGCCCCCTCCCGACAAGTGGGGCCACGTTGGTCCCACTCCGGAAGGTTCTAGAAGCTTCTGGTACAATATCGAATAACCCGAAACAATTCCGAACTCCAAAAACTGCATTGCCTTATATGAATCTTTTTCTCCGGACCATTCCGGAACCTCTCGTGATGTCCCGGATCCCATTCGAGACTCCGAACAAAAACTCATAAACCAATTATCCAATCTATCCTAGCGTCGAGACACGTTAAGTGTGTGACCCTTCGGGTTCGAGAATATGCAGACATGATCTTCTATCAATAATCAACAGCGGGGTCTGGAAACCCATATTGACTCCCACACATTCATCGATGATCATATCGGATGAACCATGATGCCATGATTCAATCAATCCCATATATATATTCCCTTCGTCTCGCGATATTTTACTTGCCCGAGATTTGATCGTCGGTACCGTCATACCTAGTTCAATCTCGTTCACAGCAAGTACTTTACTCGTTCCGTAATCCGATATCACTTTGTGATTAACTACTTAACCACATGCTTGCAAGCGGTGTTGATATCGATTACCGAGTGGGCCCGAAGTATATCTCTCCGACTTGGGAGGGACAAATCCCATCTCGATACATACAACCCAACAGGTACTTTCCGATCACCTGAGAGACACCTTTATGATCACCCTCTCATAGGATGACGTTTGATGACCTCAAAGTTTTCTTCCGATACCAGGGATTTGCATTATCTCATGGTCTAAGGAATACAATATTTGACATAGGAATAGCTTCGCAAAGATGAACAGGATGACACGATCTAATTGCTCCGCTTAGTTTGGGTCTGTGCATCATATCATTCTCCCAATGATATGATCTCATTATTAATCGACAACTCATGTATATGGTTAGGAAACCTTAACCATCATTAATCAATGAGCTAGTCCATAGAGGCGTACTAGGGACACGATGTTGTTTCCAAACCACACAAGTATTAAAGTTTCCGCTTAATACAATTCTAGCATGGAATATAAACTTTATCATGAACAAGAATTATAATAATAACATCTTTATTATTGCCTCTAGGGCATAATTCCAACATTGTTTATATTCACCCTTGTGAACTTTGCAGGTGTCCTATGCATCTATTTGCTACTCTATGAGGGACAAGCTGATTGCCACTATGCTATGTTTTCTGCATGTGAAATAAACAAACGTTTTTCAATGCATGTTATTCATGATCTTTGTCTGTAGCTTGCCATGTTGCATGCATAGTTACTATGTCCTATTGTTAGAACTCCATCTTTCATGCACATGTTTAGAGTTCTTTGATCCCAGCTTTCAATGCTTGCAAATGGTTGGATCTTTATTGTGAGGGTGCATGTCACCTCAAAAATTATTCTATTTATCACTTACCTACTCGAGGACGAACAAGAGTTAAGCTTGGGGATGCTGATACGTTGGAAACGTATCTATAATTTTTGATGCCCCATGCTTGTTTTGTATCTACTTTGCTTTACTTGCCCACACTTTGAGGTGCTTTTTACATGTTTTCTGGTACTAACCTATTAACATGTTGCAACAGTGCCAGATGCCAGTTTTTTGCTGTTTTTGGTTTCTGAAAAGCTAGTAAAGAAATATTATCGGAATTGGACGGGACAAACGACAAAGTCAATTACTTTCCGTGGGGAACAAGAAGTCCAGAAGGGAGCCGGAGGAGCCAGACCCACCCCAGACACGGGTGGGCCCAACCCCGCGCTTGGTTAGGGTTTGGTGGCCCTGGCCACCTCCTCGGTCTCCCCCTTCGCCTATAAAAAGCGCCTGGTGCAGAAACCCTAAGCACCCGATCAAATATCCACGAAACCGTCTATAACCGCCGCCACCATCGTCCCTAGATCGAGGGGATCTGAAGTTCTTCCCGGCACCCTGCCGGAGGGGATATCATCCTAGAGGCCTTCTCTCCGGTATGATGCGTGAGTAGTTCCACCTTGGACTATGGGTCCATGTAGTAGCTAGATGGTTGTATCTCCTCCTTTGTGCTTTCATGTATAGATCTTGTGAGCTCCGTTCATGATCAAAATCTAATCTAATTGTAATCATGCATGTTGTGTTTGTGGGGAACCGATGGATATTGAGATTATTATGTTGGTTTGATTAATGGTTTTATCTTTATGATTCTATCATGTCTGTGTTGTTTTTGATCTTGCATGCTCTCCATTGTTAGTAGCTATCTTGGCCAAGTAGTTGCTAGTGACTCCAAGAGGGGGTATTTAGGTTCATGCCTCTAGTTTCCAAGGGAAGTGACAGAAATCTCTTCAGTTGTAGATGTGATGTTGCTACTAGGGAGAAAACAACGGTTTCTTGTTCATGGAACATGTGGACTGTTTACCTTACACACTTTGCTTAAAGCAGTTGTCTGTTGCTTGCAACTTAATACTGGAGGGGGGTCGGATTATAATCTGAAGGTGGACTTCTAGTCATAGATGCAGTTGGATGGCGGTCTATGTATATTGTTGTATTGCCCAATCAAATCTCATAGGATCTTTCTGACTAGTAATTGCATTGTTATGCCTTGCTCAGTTCCTGTCAATTGCCCTACTGTAATTTGTTTACCCTTCATGCCATGTTGTTTATCTAAGGAGAGCACCTCTAGTGAACTATGGACTCCGGTCCAATCTTTAGCATTGATATATCTTCCACTGCTACTTGTTTACTTGTTGCAAACCATTGCCTTCCACACCATACGTTTAATACTTTGTTACAGCAAACCGGTGAGCTTGACAACCTCACTGATTTGTTGGGGTAAAGTCTTGAGTTTGTGTTGTGTAGGTATCCGCGTTGCTTGCAACACCTGTGTGACATTTCCTTCCTCCTACTGGTTCGATAGCCTCGGTTTATTACTGAGGGAAAACTTGCTGCTGTGCTGCTTCACATCTTGCTCTTGGGGTTCCCAACGAAGCACTCCTATATCAACTCAGTGCTGCATCAGAAACTTTGGAATAACTTGGTTTCTTGGGATTTGAAAGCATGAGTAGAGCTTACTCATACAAGTGGAGGCTATCAAAAGACTGGGAGCAACCAACTGAGAGAGCAATAATGGCCATAATCATGCAGAGCAACAAAACATTACTAATCAAAGCATAGAGTGGTACTACAAGTCAAGGACTAAATGATCATAGAGGCTATGGTGACTTGTTCATAGTCATAACATGGTGTGAGCATGTGCCAAGTCAACCCAAACAAAGCATCAAAGGAGATTACCATAATACTATGCTTTTGCATGCTAAAACAACGCATGATTCCTTCAAGGCACACTAAGCGATCCCAATTGTTTGGAACAATTCATGCTACAACAATAATCACTAAGCATAAGGTTAAAACAACACCTAGCATGTCATGCTAAAGTCTAAGTCACAGTCAATGCAAGCTCCTCTTGCACTTTTCAAGCAAGAACTTTCTACTCCTTTCCAACACCAATCAACTTATCTGAAACAACACAGCGAGAACGGGGGTCCAAACTACTTTATTCAAGCAAACTAAACAATCTAAGCAAAGCAAACAAAAACTAAGACGCTCCAAGAACAACACAACAGTGCATGAAACAATAAAAATGAAGTGTCTAGAAAGACCTGAGCTTTTTATTGATGAAGAAGGGGATGCCTTGGGCATCCCCAAGCTTTGACGCTTGTACCTCTTGGATATTTCTTGGGGTGACACCGGGGTGGCATCCCCAAGCTTGAGTTTTTGTCCATTCTTCATCTCATTACATCATTCTTTCTCTACACCTGATTTTTTTCCTTCATACAAAACTTCACACAATCTTCATTAGAGACATTAGTGTATTCAAAAGATAATAGACCTTTGGGTTTAGCTTTAGAACAGAAAAACTTTCACTAAAAACACAAGCTACTGTAGCAACTCCTTCAAAAAGCTCAATTTCCTAAAAAGAACCTAAAAAGGAATCAATAAGAAGCAAATACAAATAATGGCAAAAATCTGTCAAAACAGAAAAGCAGGTAGAAACCGATTTTTTCGAAGACCTTTTGTTGCTCAAATAAAAAAGTGTTAAACTAATGAAAGTTAGCTAACATACCGGGGATTTATTCATAAATTTTCAGCTCAATCCGACTTAAAGAGACTCCTCACGAATTTTTATGGTGGAGGACAGAAATCTGTTTCGGGACAGCAACTCCCCAAATCTTACTTCCCTCTCATTAGAGGTCATTCTTGGCACAAACATCAAACAAAAAAGGATAATGAGAGGTCATTACTGAAGTAATAACTTCCAAGACTCAAGGAAACTCTTGGGTTATCTCCCAACAAGTACTTTTCTTTAATGCCTTTAAGTTAGGCACAAGAAGCAAGAAATCAAGTATTTTCAAATGAAGAAGCATTAACATCAAACCTTGCTTTCAAAGGAGGAGCAAAAAGCAAATTTTCTCTCCTCATAGGAAAGTGTTCAATACCTTTCTTGGATGGAAATTGATATTTAATGGTGCCTTCTTTCATATCAATGATGGCACCAACAGTTCTAAGAAAAGGTCTTCCGAAAGTTATAGGACAAGAAGCATTGTATTTAACATCCAAAACATAGAAATTAATAGGGACATAAGCATTGTTAACCATAATGAGAACATCATTAATACTCCCCATGAGTTTCTTCTTAGCATTATCATTAAGTGGGACATCCAAATAACAATCTTCCAAAGGTGTCAAATCAAGCATTTCATAAATCTTCCTAGGCATAATAGAGACACTAGAACCAAGATCACATGAAGCTTTGAGATCAAAGTCATTCACTTGCATATTAATAATGGGTTCCCAACTATCTTCTACTTTCCTAGGAATAGAAGCTTTGTGTTTTAACTTCTCTTTCTTAATCTTAACAAGAGCATCTGTAATATGTTTGGTGAAAGCAACATGCATATCACTAGCATCAGGACTTCTATCAAGCTTTTGCAGGAACATAATCACTTCAGAAATATTGCAACCATCAAGATCAAAATCAAACTTAGCATCACTAGTACTAGACTCATTAGCCTTAGGCATTGTTGGAGGAGGAATAGGGACTTCTTGTGGTTTAGTGGTATCCATTCTAGTGATGGTGCACACACTATTGTTTCTATCAATTTCAGCTTCCCTTTCCCACTTAGCATGAAGTTGGGATAACAGTCTAACATTTTCATCAATAGTAACTTATATGGCATGAGTAGCAGCAAAGGTACTTTCCATGATTTCAGGTTTAGCAGCCAGTTTATTAATCAAGGAAGACTATGCTTCAGATAAAGAGGAAATATTTTTCTCAATAGTTAAAAGCTTTTCCTCCACAGTCTTGTAAAAAGCGGTTTGCTTACTAATAAAGTCTTTGAGCATGACTTCAAGTTTAGAGGGGGCACTTCTAGCATTGTTGTAGGAGTTTCCATAGGAATTGCCATTATTAGGAGGATAAGGCCTATAATTGTTGTTGCTACCAAAATTATTCCTATAGGCATTGTTGTTGAAATTGTTGTTTCTAATGAAGTTCACATCAACTTGCTCTTCTTGAGCAAGAGGCTAAGGGAACATTATTTGGATCGAAACGAGCTTTCCCATTAACAAGCATAGCCATAATAACATCAATCTTATCACTCAAAGAGGAGGTTTCTTCAACAAAATTTACCTTCTTACCATGTGGAGCTCTCTCAGTGTGCCATTCAGAGTAATTAACCATCATATTATCAAGGAGTTTTGTTGCAGCACCCAAAGTGATCCTCATAAAGGTACCTCCAGCAGCTGAATCCAACAGGTTTCTTGAAGAGAAGTTCAAACCTGCATAAAAAGTCTGGATAATCATCCAAGTACAAAGTCCATGAGTGGGACAATTCTTAACCAAATATTTCATTCTTTCCCAAGCTTGAGCATCATGTTCATTATCAAGTTGTTTAAATTTCATAATATCACTTCTCATAAATATAATCTTAGTAGGAGGGTATTACTTTCCAATAAAAGCATCTTTGCACTTAATCCAAGAATCAATACTATTTCTAGGCAAGGATAGCAACCATTATTTAGCTTTTCCTCTCAAGGAGAAAGGAAACAACTTGAGCTTAATAATATCTCCATCTACATCCTTATACTTTTTGCATCTCACAAAGTTCAACAAAGCTATTGAAATGGGCAGCAGTATCATAAGAACTAGCACCAGAAAATTGCTCTCTCATCACAAGATTCAACAAAGCAGGCTTAATTTCATAAAAGGTAGCATCAGGAGCAGGTGGAGCAATAGGAGTGATAAGGAAATCATTGTTGTGTGTGCTAGTGAAGTCACACAACTTGGTGTTCTCAGCAGAGTTCACGTTGGCAAAAGTGGAGCAAGCCAAAAACAGCAGTAGCAGCTAGAGCAGGAACTAATTTTTTGTGTGTTTTTTGATGAAAGAAAGCAAACCAAACTAAACTATTTTTTTGGAGTTTTTGATAAAAATAGGCAAACAAAACCAAGCAAAAGAAACTAAGCAAACCAAAAACAAAGTAAAGAGAAAGGTTGAGGAGGACTCCCCTTGTGAAGATGTCCTGAGCCTCCCTGGCAACGACGCTAGAAAAAGCCTTGTTGCATGTAGCAACACTTCGTTGGGAGACCCCAAGCGGAATGTATGATGCAGTACAACAGGAAGTTTTCCCTCAGTAAGAAACCAAGGTTATCGAACCAGTAGGAGGAAGGAAACGCCCCAAAGGTATTGCAAGCAATGTGGAAACCTGCACAACACAAACTCAAGACTTTGCCCCAACTAACAGTGAGGTTTTCAATCTCACCGGTTGTTGTAACAAAGGATTGATTATATGGCGTGGAAGGTGATGATGGTTTGCCGCAAGTAAACAATAACAGTGGAAGATGTATCAATGGTAAAGATTGGACCGGGGTCCATAGTTCAGTAGAGGTGTTCTCCTTAGATAAACAAGCATGGCATGTTGGGTAAACAAATTACAGCAGGGCAATTGACTAGACTGAGCAAGGCATAACAATGCAATACTAGACAAAAAGATCCCATGAGATTCGATTGGGCAATACAACAATATACATAGACCGCCATCCAACTGCATCTATGACTAGAAGTCCACCTTTGGGTTATCATCTGAAACCCCTCCAGTATTAAGTTGCAAGCAACAGACAACTGCTTTAAGCAAAGTGTGTAAGGTAAACAATCCACTTGTTCCATGAACAATAGACCGTTGTTTTCTCCCTAGTGGCTGATACGTCCAATTTGCATCACTATTTTTTATCATAATTTGCCTCTATTCATTGATATATGTCTTATTATGAGGTAATACTTATGTCTTTTCATCCGTTTATGCATGTTGGATGATTCTTGGAGGATGGACTGCCGGAGTCTGGATTCTGATGGAAAAAAGAGGTGTTTTGTTGCAATTTCGCGAAGATCAGAAAAATACCAGAAAATTTTGGGAAAATTATATTTTCCCGGAAGACAGAGGAAGACAGAAGGGGAGACGAAGAAGGGCCACAGGGGGCCCATACCCCCTAGGCGCGGGCCCACCTTGCCCCGCGCCTAGGGAAGGTGTGGCCCACCTGCCTGGACTCCGACTCCGCCCTCTCGCCTATATCTTCCTCACAGAACCCTAACACCAAGGGAGCGACCACATATAGATTTCCGCGGCCTCTGCGGGGCGGAAAACACCGAGAGAGAAAGATCTCTCCGGCAGACAGATTTCTACCGGGGAAATTCCTTCCCGAATACGGGAGATCGTCACCATCAACACCGTCATCAAGCTAGGCTTCATCGGGATCATCATCATCATCCACACCATCATCTCCACCAACACCATCATCACCACTACGTCTCGTTGTAACAATTGTGTTGGATATTGCTTTAGTTCTTAGGGGAAACTTTCCCGGTGTTAATTACTATTGTAGTTGATACTTGTGAGTGGAACCATTGGATCATTGTTTATGTTCAGATTGTTATCCATCACCATATCATCTTTGATCTTGATCCATATGATGTCTTGTGAGTAGTTCATTTAGTTCTTGAGGACACTGGATAAATCATGTTGTTATTAGTGGATTTTTGTTGAGTTATTATTCAATGGTTTAGTATTTAAGTTGTGGTGCTATTCTTCTAGTGGTGTCATGTGAACGTCGACTACATGATACTTCACCATTTATGGGCCTAGGGGAATGCATTGTGTATTTGGCTACTAATTGTGGGGTTGCCGGAGTGACAGAAACCTGAACCCCCGTTAGGACACCATTGCATAAGGGAGCGTAGGATCTCAGAGTTTAAGGCTATGGTTATGTTTATATCTTAATTACTTTCCTGTAGTTGCGGATGCTTGCAGGGGGGTTAATCACAAGTATGTATTAGTCCAAGTAAGGTCGGTACATTAGCACAGGTTCACCCGCACAACACTTACAACACCAAAGAAGAGTACTCAACTATTTGAAGCAAAAGCACTTGACAGAATTCCCATGTGTCCTTGAGAACGTTTGGTCCTTATAAGTATTTCCACCGGCTTGTCCTTTGCTAAGAAAGGATTGGGCCACTTGTTGCGTTTGTTCTTTGTCTTTATTACTTGCTCTTTGTTTTGTTGCCTTATCAGAAAACCACTAAAATTCTGTTTGCTAAGTGTTTGAAGAGAGTTCCTGCTCCATACCACTAGTCAACACCTTCTGCTCCTCGTTTGGATCGACACTCCTATTTATAGAAATTACTGCGATACACCCCTTATACTTATGGGTCATCAAGACTATTTTCTGGCGCCGTTGCCGGGGAGTGAAGCGCTATTGAAGAGTGGAACTAGTAAAGGAAACTTCTACTATGAGTATTGCTTTTTGTTACTGCTTGTTACTTTGTTTCCAATATGGATAACCCACTTGGTTTTCTGTTTGGGAAAACTACTACCACTGCTAGGGTAGTAGATGAACCACCACCTGCTGAGATAGATCCTTTTAACATACCTACAAGTATTGTTGATCGTATTATGGATAATTATTATTTTTGGGGATTGAACTGTCCATCCTAGTGATCATTTGCTTTTTATCCATGAATTATGCAGGTTGTTTAAGTGTGCAGGTATCACAACTGAACAGGTGAATAAGAAGTTACTCTCTATATCCTTGAAAGGGAGAGATGAAGAATGATATGAGCTGCTGAAGAATGGACAATCCATGGAATGGGAGGAATTGGCATCTCTCTTTTACTCTAAATTCTATCCTCCCAGTGAGATTCATAAGGATAGAAATCTGATATATAACTTTTGGCCTCATGATGGAGAGAGTACAACTCAAGCTTGGGGGAGATTGAAGTTACTAATGCTTAAATGTCCTATTCATGAACTCTCTAACAATATTATTATCAATAACTTTTATGCTAGGTTTTCTCTTCATGATAAAGATTTACTAGATGCTTCTTGCGCCAGATCATTCACACGCATGAAGGAAGAAGCTAAATGGGATCTACTAGACCGTATTCAAGAGAACACTGAAGCTTGGGAGAATGACAAAGGAAGAAAGTCAGGTATAAACTATCATTATGAATGCATTAAATATTTTATGGGAACTGATGACTTCCGTGATATTAGCAATGAGTTTGGTCTTGATTTCCAAAGTATTGCCAGCTGTTTTAAGGCCTTTGCCTCTTACATAGAAATTCCTAAGAAGAAGTGGAATAAGTGCCATGCACCTTATAAAGATGTTGTTAGTCATGTTCCTATTAGAAGTACTGAAGATTGTACTACTAATCATATTGTGCCTGAACCTCATGTTGAGAAAGTTCCTTCCCAGCTAAGGTAAAGGAGTATTCTATGATTATTAGTGCAAATAACAAAGGTACAATGAAAACTGTGGAGCCTGATGAGCAAGTAAGTAATGAACCTGTGGTAGCTATTGTGAAAGATCGTGACGCTAGAAATATAGAGGATGAGCATATTGTATTCTGTGAAGACTCTACTAACATTGTCTCTCATCCTAGAAAAGCTAGAGTTCCTGTGCTTTCTGTTAAAATTGGTGATCATTGCTACTATGGTTTATGTGATATTGGTGCCAGTTCTAGTGTTATTCCTTATGAGCTTTACAGGGCAATTATGCATGAAATTGGTCCTTGTGAGCTTGAGGACATTGATGTG
Organism: Avena sativa; assembly: GCA_916181665.1. NCBI lineage: Eukaryota > Viridiplantae > Streptophyta > Magnoliopsida > Poales > Poaceae > Avena > Avena sativa. The sequence goes on along the minus strand of OV702299.1, from coordinate 525,177,757 downwards.
GTTATTCACCTTGCAAATAAGGAAACCATTTGCCCCATTGGTATTGTAAGAGATGTGGAGGTTCTCTGTGGTAAGATTAAGTATCCTGCTTATTTTCTAGTGCTTAATTCAGCAACTAGCAAAACTTGCCCTATCATTTTTGGTAGACCTTTCTTGAACACTTGTGGAGATATTATAGATTGTAAGAAGGAGAAAGTTTTAACTAAGTTTGATGGAGATTCTTATGAGTTTAACTTTTCCAAATTTGCTAAAGCTCCTTATGAAAATAGCTTGCCTAACGAAGATTTCAGGATGGAACAACTTGCTTCTATTGATCCTGTTTATGACCTTGGACCTCTTTTTGGTGAATGTAAGTATGCTCATTTGAATGATAAAGTTGTTTCTTGTGACAGTTATATTGTCAACTTTATTCAAAGTGCTACTGAAAGTTATTATGAGAGAGGGGAACACAGTTTTATGCATCTCAATAATATTAGGTTTCCTAGTTTTATTTTGAAAGCTTTGAAGTTGCATTTGTTTTATCTTCCTATGCTAGTGGATTTTTGTTTCAACAATTCGTTTTATCATGATACTCCCATGCATAGGAAGTGGGTTAGACTCAAATGTGTTGGTTATTTGCTTCTTGATGCTCTTTTTCACTCCAGATTTATATCTCCTTTGTGAGCATCATTGAAAGTTTCAAGCCTAACTTAAAGGCAATAAAGAAAAATACTTGTTGGGAGATAATCCAAGGGTTTTGTTGAGTCTTGGAAGTTATTACTTCAGTAATAACCTCTCCCTATCCCTTTTGTTTTGGTTTTTGTTTCAAGTTCAACTACTTTTGTGAAGTAGAGGAGTTGTGAAAAGTGGCTGTCCTGGGACAGATTTTTGTGTTGCATTACAAAATTCGTGAGGAAGCTTAGTACGTCGGATGGAGCTGTATTTTTCTGAGCTTATTCTCCAAGTTGTTACCCAACTTTCATTAGGTCTGCACTTTTTGATTTGAGCAACAGAAGGTTTTCGAAAAAATCAATCTTTACCTGTTGGTCTGGTTTGACAGATTTCTGCTATCATTTGCATTTGCCTCTTATAGAAGTTTTTGTTTTGATGGATTTTAGTTGAAGTGTGCACCTAAAGGTTAATTGTTTTTGCTTACACTAATGTTGCCATTGTAGTTTATGTATTGCCTTGTGAGGAAAGGAAAATTCCAGGAGAAGGAGAAAAGGAGTCTGCAGAGTTCGTCTTTGAATAGGTAAAAGTGGTGAAAATAGAAGGTTCGTGAAACCCCAATCTTTTTATATTTTTGATTTTTTAATACATAAGGGAAGTTACGAGACGGAACAGATGAGGAACCGGAGGCCGGGGTGGCCAAACCCACCCCAGGCACGGGCCAACCTTGCCCCGCGCCTGGAGGGGGTGTGCCTTCCCCGAGCTCCGACTCCGCCTCTCTTTCGTATCAATACCTTCCTTATGCTTTGAAACTTCGTAATATATAACTCCCAGATCCCCCGAGGTTCATGCATCGTGTTCTCGTTGTGTTTTCGTTTTGATATGTTTCTGTCAGGAAAACTTCTCAAGTTTAGAGCACCATGGTCTCCGCCAACGATAAAGGCAAGAAGTCTAAGGAAGACGATCCTCGCAAACCCAAGGAGGAGGAGATTTTGGTAGGTTATGAAAGAGACATGGAGAAGGCCAAGCAACCGGACACCCGCACTACCGTCGCAAGCATTGGAGTGGTGGCAAAACCTACCAAGCTTAAGAGGACAACACAGATGTCTATAGGAGGGAAACCTCCACGTCATACCCTCTCTCCACGGTCACCTCCTCCAAGTACCAAGAAACCCTTACACATTCTTATACATGAGTGTCAATATCAACATGTACCCAAAGGGAACTTGCCCTCGATGTGGGATATGCCTTGTTCTAACCATGTAGGGGAGGAGCACACTAAGAAGGAAGAGTGGGGAAAGAATAGCAAGGACTAGAACTCTCGGTCCGATATGATCATGAACCGCATTGAGCAAAACTCAGAGTTGATTTGTACTCTAACCTTTGAGATTGAGGAGTTGAGGAAGCTGATTGAGGAGCTTATCAAGAGAACACCACCACTACCGAAGGAGTAATTTGTCATCAGGTTTGGCATCCCGTTGGCTTGTTCCAAGCTTGGGGGAGTGTCGTGGTATCACCATCATTATCTTTTACCTTTTTAGTGGATTCATATATTTGGTAGAGAAGTTATCTTATAGTTTGGTTTGCATGTGGAAGTATCTCTCCTTTAGTTGATTATCTATGTATCCCTTGGTGTGAGTGCCTTTATGGAATATTAATGAGAAGTTTCATCTTTTACCTTTTGTATTTCTTATTTTAGTTTGCAATCTCTATTATATGATTGATCTTGTTGATCAGTATTGGCATCACTTTGGGAGCATCAAGTGCATCTAAATTGGTTTTGGCAAACCGAGTTCTGGTCAGTAGCAATACTTTTTGAGGTTTGAAAGAAAAAGAGAAAAATATTATAGGTATTTTGTATCATTTATCTTCTTTCTTGTTGGCTCATAAGCTTAGTATTCTTTATTTAAGATCTTTTGGTATACCATTAGATTTTCTTGACCAATTCTCTCTCTTTTTTGTTCATGATATGTACTTTAATAGGATAATTTAGGATTCTTATAAACATCGTATGGCGATGAATTTTTAATGTAGAAACAATAATTTAACAAATGATCTGATTGGGTATTTTTGTGAGCAGTTGAAGGTATGGTTAGCATTTTAACTAAAAAATGAATAATGAAATCTTGTTGGGCACTCAAATATATAGTGAGAATTTATATTTTATCTTGTCATAATCAATTTCCTTATTATTCATATTATGGAATATGAACTCAATGTTCATTCTAAAATATTTAACATATTAGACCGACACCATCTCCAAGATTTAGCTTTGGATTTTTTGTAAGTGTACTCCAAATAACTGAAATATATTCTATCTTTAACATCTTGACTATTCATATTTGTACCTAATTTTGATACCTTATTCTTTGATACATTCCGCCCGTTGATCGTGTACATTAGTTATTGCATCATTTACCATGAATAGGAGGACATCTTAATCAATAGATACTCGGTTTTATTGTGTGGCTTCCCCACATTACATTTTTCTATCCCATTAGCTTGCTACAAAAAAATATGAATAAACTATGTGCTAATGATTATTGATTACATCACTCACATAAATTTTGGTTTATTTTTTTTGATATAATGCATAAGCTGCAAATTTATCCATTGGCACAAAATTTGTTACATTACTTGTATTTATAATATATAATTCGATCAACTCCAATGTTTAATGTTTTGCAAAAGTTAGTTTTGTTTTACCCAAAATTACATAGTCGTGCCACTTTAAATATTACCGTTCCAAGGAAATTTTGAAATGATTTTTTGCAATAATACTTTAGCCACTGTGGTTATCAATAATGTGTAAAAAACTATTATGTAAATACATATAATGTTGCTCACTTGCTTTAAAGATTGGTTGAACTATTATGCCTAAAAATCTATATTTGTGAAATTAATTTACATTATAGTACTATAAATGTAGAGAAAATAACTACATATGTTTCTGTATATATTTGATCTATTAGCGAAAGACTCTCACCTAGATCTAAATGTGGAGTTGAACAAAGGTTAGAAAAGTTATGGAGATACTACTATGTTGATTTGAAGTATGAGAGAGAGGGACAGATCACACATATATAGCATAAAACACCTATTTTCAGAAGAAAATATTGTATCCAAATTAATTAACATCAAAGGAGCATGCTTAGGCGGTGATGCATATTTTAAATTCCGTTGTATGCATATATAGCTCTGATAAATAAATACTTGATCTTGTTTTTGTTATATAGGGTACCATCAATTCAAATTTCCATATATGTATACATGGAATTCTTTGTACGCAGCCATGCAAACATCCCGATGCCTACACATGTATTCAATAGATCAGTACATGTTGCTTGCTAGATCATGGGGTCTGGTGGCCGGATCGTGGAGGACTTGTCTGAAGATAAATGGATGACTCATCAGAATCATGGTATCCGGCAGCCGGTGACGTTGCTCGATAAACCTTTGAGTCGGATGGTAAAAGGAGAGGTTTTTTTTTGCAAGGAGAGATTTTTTCTAGAACTCATGATGTACTTGTCTATGAAGCTGTAAAAAAATATTTATACTCGTGCATGAAGTTGTAAAAAAAGTTCCACCTCATAAGTCGGAATCAGATTTATTGGGCAATATTTTTTTAATGGCCGAGGTCCAGGTCCGCTAGTTTATTTTCACGTCTGCTAGTGCAAGGTCGTGTTTTTTTTTTGACATGTGAGCAAGTTTGTTTATGTAGCACGTACGTATTGGTATTTCTCAAATAAAGATGTGACGTGTTGGTCCATTCTATTTTTTTTTCTTTTGACATGCGATCCTGTTGGTTGGTAAACCTAACGTGTTGGTATTTCTAAAAAGAATGTAACGTGTTGGTCCACCGAACACGTTTTTTTTTCATAGTTGTTACGTAAATCTCACCGTTTTGATTTAAAATCCTAACTACATATTTTAGATCTAACAGCAAAAAAAATTCTAATGATGTAGATCAACGTGGTACCTTAAAAAACACCTTATATTGCTTTTATATTAGTATATACTAACATATAGATGGTGTCTTTTTTATATACATGAAAAGTAACGTGCATTTTATGTTTATACGTACGATGTTGATGAAAGATTCTGGCAAAGCACGGGTATTCAGTCGATAGTACTATGGCCCAGTTCTTTTGGCGGCTTCTTTCAGAAGCTGCCCTATCCCTAATTTTTTGAAGAAGCCGGTTAAAAAAATTGCGAGGTTTTCAAATTTGTTTAGACTTAACTATTTTAAAAGCCTCACAATTTTTTTAAACCCGCTTCAAACTAGGAGAGGATGGCTTTTCGGAAAAGCCCAAAAGAACTGGGCCTATGTGCATCAACCGGTTGGCACATGGAAGGCCTGTGGTGGGGCGCTAGCTTGAGTCGCTGCCTGCCTCGGTTTGAGCTACCCTTTCTTTTCGATCTATACTACTACTGTTGTTGGTGCTTTGGGGATGCAGCTGGCACCACACAGTCAAATTTCTCGAGCCGAGCCAATAGCTGGAGGCAGATCTAGACCACACGTCTCGCAGAAAAAGTGTCCACACACACTCAGTCGGACTCTCTCTCCTGTCCATCCTCGCTTTGACGGCTCAGTCCCTCACCCTCTCTCTCTCTGAGCTTTGACGGCTCAGTTCCTCAGTCCCCCCCCCCCCTCTCTCCCCTCCCCCTCCTCGCTTTGACGGCTTCGGGAACTACCTGCGGCCATCGTGCGCACACCATCTGAAACTAGGCTTCATTGCAAAGCAAGCTTTTCTCCTGGTAAGTACTACTACCATTTTTGTCCCTCAAAAAGTTTCCTCCAGGGAACTAACGATGTTGGGTGCTGTTGTGTGTTGCAATTTCTCTTCTAGAATTATACTGTCTTATATGTACTCCTTCGATCCAAATTAATCGAATCTAGACAAATCCGAGTCCATTAATTTGGATCGGAGGGGAGTATGACTTTTTTGAAAACAGACTATTTCATGACCGCAGATCTATTTCTACAGTAAATATGCTGCTGGACGTGTAATACTAGTTACATATGCGGCCATGTTCTCTTTTTCATAGTTACTTGATTTTTCCTTTGTGAATGGTGTTTTTTACCTGCATAACAGAAGAGTGATATATGACTTTCACGATTATTTGGATAACTTTGGAGTTAGATCTAGTGTCATCACAAATAATGCGTTTGCTCATGTTTCAAAGGTACTTGCGCATAGCCATGTCATTCCGGATGGATGGCCAAGCTAGTGCTGCACTACTTCACCTTGAGCACATGCTATTAGATGAAACCGCAGAACCAAAGGCCCTTCCTCTATCACTCTTGGAAAGCATCACAGATGGTTTCTCTCCTGATCATCAAATCGGTAGAGGCGGTTTTGCGGTGGTTTACAAGGTATGCCAACTCTAAACTGCCCCACTTGGTCTATGAACTTGATTATTGCACGCTAAGCGAACGTGCTTTCACTGCAGGGAACGCTTCAGAATGGGACCGTAGCCGTGAAGAGGTTACTCAACATACATATGGATGAGAATGAGTTCCAGCGAGAGGTTCAATGTCTAATGAAGGTGAAGCATAAGAATATTGTACGGTTTTTAGGCTATTGTGCCGACACCCAAGGGAATATGACGGAGTACAATGGGAAGTTAGTCATGGCAGATGTACAACAGAGATTACTCTGTTTCGAGTATCTACCTAATGGGAGTGTACATGATTATATCACCGGTATGGAAATTTTTCTCAAGTACTATAATGATTTTTTTTTCATGTTATAAATCTCTTACCATGTTAGTGCCATCAATCATTTGAGGATTTACAATGTTCCAAACGCTAAATACTCTAATCCCCTTTACAGATGCATCCTCTAGACTTGAATGGAGGACATGCTATAAAATAATAAAGGGAATCTGCAACGGTTTACATTATCTTCATGGCAATCATATTGTTCATCTAGATCTCAAGCCATTAAATGTGCTGCTAGATGAACACATGGTGCCAAAGATCGCTGACTTTGGTCTTTCTCGGTGCTTTGAGGAAAATCAAAGTCAAACCATTACTTCCAAAGTGGTTGGATCACTGTAAGCTGGCTAAGACTCTATTATAACCTCAAATATTGTAGTTGTAATTAATTATATTATATCGACTTCTCTGAATTATACAGGGGATATTTCGCACCAGAACTTTATAGTGGAAAAATCACAATGAAGTCAGACATTTATAGTCTTGGTGTTATAATAATAGAGGTTCTAACGGGAGAGAAAGGGTGTCCCGATGTTGGAAATGTAAGAAAACGTTTTTTGAACTTTTTAAGTAGATAAGTAAATTTTAACCAATTATGTATTGCATATGTTCAAACAAAAATATTTCGCCGGCACAAATAGTCATTCAATGGAGTTGACCTTTATTTGTCGGATGAAGTTATAAGTAGTGTTTTATTGACACAATACTATGAAGAAGTGATCAATTTTTATATGGAAATGCCTGATGTTTTCAATGATTTATTTTTAGAGTTATCTGATAGTTAAATGGTGAAATTATTATTTTTCCTTACTTTAGGCATCTGTAATATTATAAGCATATCTAGTGTAATATTATAAACATATCTAGTGCTGATAGCACAATGACATACAAAAATATTTAGACAACATTTCCCAAGTTTATATCAAGTTAACACTATGATCACTCGCAATGCAAAGTATCAATGGAGTAATTACCAGGCACTATGATAGCAGTAGTTATGACACTATATTCAAAATGTATAGTATCATAAAGTTAACATTTAAACATGCTGACTCACTTGTCATAATATCATTTCATTAGAAAATCTCCTAAAATACAGTATGATCTCATAGAAGACGCTATGATACTGTATCATAACAATACTAATGTCTTCTCTCTATCCATTAATTGCAAAGGCACATCATTCTTCTGCTTACATCACATTGCATGATACTAGCTATGATACTAGCATTGTGGGAGGCCTAAGATATCATAACACACGAATGTACCTAGCCTTATAAAATATATAAATAGAAATTGAAAATAATCAAATGAGTATTTATAAGAGAAGAAATAATGTCTGTAATATAAAAATGGAACCGAAGTGCTTCCAGATAAATAAGCTAAAACTAGGCATCTAAGTTATTACTTGCCCGAGGTATCTCAAGCTATAATTGAATTTTGATCTTTTGGAGAACTTTTTCGTTTGTTTAATGCATGACTTCTTTTGAGGCTTAAGGCAGTCGATCCTGTCGTCCGATTAGATAGAATAGAATGTTATGTACAGATGTCTCACTCTAAATAAATAGATCAGGAGAAATAACCAAGAACAAAAGACTCTACGCTACCTCTGCCACATCTCCTGGGTCCTGTGCATGTGCGAGCGCCCTTTGCGAGATCTCCCAAAAAAGATGAGCCACAATGTCTGGTTGGAGCACGGTGTTTTGGAAGACTCTTCGATTGTGTTCCTTCCAAGTTCCCCACATGGTGTAGATGAAAGCGCTGCTAGCTTCCCTTCTTTTCTCCTTTGGAATGCCTGAGATTGTTCTATCCCACCAATCGTTGATGCTCTGACCAAGCGTAGCTGGGGTGATGCCGATTGTGCCATTCTAGTTGAAGATTATCTCACGTATCGCAGTAGTGAAGCTACATTCTAGCAAGAGGTGCTGAACGGCTTCTGGGTGGATTCTGCAGAGCTTGTAAATTGGGTCGTGTGGCCATCTTCGTAGTGCAAGATTGTCGGTGGTTAGTATTTTTCCATGCAAGACCACCCAAGCGAAGTAGCGACACTTCTGCTCCGTGTGCGCCTTCCATACCTTGGCTGCACGGAATGGCGGACAAGCACTGTCAAACTGGCACCTTTAAGCTGAGGCGTTGGAGTAAACTCCGGAGGTAGTTCATCTCCATGGGGTGTTGCTGTAGCACCACTTCATGAAGAATTGTCCACAACCTGACAAACTGGGAAAGCTGAACTGTAGTTGAAAGGCGGAAAAGGGTGCGTATCTAGTTTCTGTCCTACAACTCTTTCTGCACAGTTCTAGATTTTCTTGTGGCAATAGTGAATAAATCCAGAAATTGGAGCTTGAGAGCGCCTCCATGGAGCCATCTATCATGCCAAAATAGACACTTTGCGCCGTTTCCATTGAGATGTCTATTGATGCCCTGAATAATGCCATGTCCGCCGCATCGCATGGGAGCGTCATACTGTGCCACGGCCGCTCAGGATCCGTCCATGCCAACCATGGCCATCTCAACCTCATGGCCCTTCCAAATCGAGTGAAGTCTCGATCCAGGCGCAGCCCCCGGCTTCATCCATAGGAAACCACGCTTGATATTTTCAATTCTCCTGATTATCCCCATATGCAACTTGAAGACTGTAAGATGGTAGATGACCATGGCAGACAGAACGGAGTGACACCGGAGCACTCTTCCTTCCCTCGTAAAGTGCTTTCCCCACCATCGGACGAGCTGAGCACCAAGCTTGTCAATACGCGGGTGGAAGTGGACAGCCTTGAGCCTGGAGTGGTGCAAAGGGAGCCCAGGGTAGACGCATGGGAAGGCTCCTGTTTTGGCCGGGAAGCTAGCCAAAGCCGCCACGATTTGCTCTTCAGTACAGCAGATTGGAAACACTTCAGATTTTGCTAGATTTGTTTTCAGCCCACATGCGTCCCCGAAAACAGATAGAATTTTGCAGACCGTTCTCATGTCTTGTGGATAAATCATCAATGCCCACGAAGATTCCGGCGTCATCGGCATATAAAGAAACAGTGAACTGCACCGGCCACGCCCTCAACGGTTGCAAGATGCCTTGTTATGTGGCTAGGCGGAAGAGATGATGAAGAGGGTCGATCACCAAGATGAACAACATAGGCGATATGGGGTCTCCTTGCCGGAGTCCTCTCACATGCGAGATCGAAAGCCCTGGCTTCCCATTGAGGAGGGCCTTTGAGGTCGCCGTAGAAAGCAACAAGCAGATCCATCTCCTCCAACGAGGGTCAAATCCCAACTTCAGAAGTAGCTCCAATAGGTATGGCCAGCTCACAGTATCGAAGGCTTTCGCTATGTCGAGCTTTAGGAAGAATCCCGACGTCTTCTCTTTGTATAGTTCTTTGATTAAACCTTGTACGTGCAGGAAGTTATCGTGAATACATCTCTTTTTGATGAAGGCCGATTGGCTTGGAGAAACAATCTCGGGGAGTAGGGGCGCTAGACAAGAGGCAAGCATCTTTGAGAAAATTTTGGAGAAGCTATGAATTAGACTGATTGGACGGTAATCGACGATCGTTCCTGCATCTGCTTTCTTTGGCAGCAGCACCACATTTGCCTTGTTTAGAATACTGAATCTGGTTCCTCCATGTTCCGCAAGAGTCACCATGGCCTCAAACAAATCATCACTAATCAGTTCCCAACAGGAGCGGTAGAAACGTCCAACAAAGCCGTCCGGGCCAGTAGCCTTCTCCGCCGGTAGCGCGAAGACTGCCTCCCTCAGTTCATCCATGCCAAAAGGCGCATCAAGGTGAGAGAGGTCCCGTTGCACGTAGCCCATAGCTTCCCAGTTTAAGGAGATCTGCCTCGGTTGAGCTGTTTGTGTGCTAATAACTTCAAGTATGTTTTTTTTGCACGTATCTAAAAACAAATGCCCCCGATCCAGTTCATAAATCATAACTAACAGTTGGAGTTTCAATTTTATAGGTACTTGCGAGTTGGAGTGGTCGGTTGAAAAAATCATACGAAGACACACAATTGGAACAAGTACGAGTTTGCACTGAAATTGGGATAGATTGCAGCGACTTCAACCCAGCGAAGAGGCCAATTGGTACACAAAATATAATTGAAAGGCTGAAGGAAACAGAAACTATGGATGAGGTTAAGTACGTTTAGTTTATTGCATAAGATGGTGGATGAGGTGATATGTACATGCATGGACGTTGATACATGTCCTACTTTGGCGTGTCCCAATTTAAATTTTTTATGAAGTTGGCATACTAGGCACCATCCAAACACAACGGCAGTTTTTGGACCTCCATATGTCATTTACAAGGTCGATGCATCTTAACTGCCACAAAATTTTAATTTATACTATGGGTGGAGACTAAAGGGAAAGGAGGAAATTTGTTGTGATTACTTGAAATTTTCATTTACAGTATAATGTAGTGTGGCTATTTGCAGAAATTCACTTATGCTCCTAAGTGTATATATACCCATTGTCTAAAAACACATTTCAAAATGTCAAAAAAAATCAGGTGTAGATTTGGACATTTTATGTACACATATAAACTTTCAGGAAAAGAACATTTTTGTGGGATATGTAAAAAACAAAAATTTCAATCCTCTAATATGACCATTCACGAGACATTTTTTTGTCATTTTTACACAACCCACAAAAATGTTTGTTTTTTTGTGAAACTTCGCGTGGGACAATTAAATAGAATGTCCGCATGTATTATTTCAGAATTTTCTACATTTTGAAATGCATTATATATTCTTTCATTATGGGTGCATTTAAACTTATGAGCCAAACCGCCACCTCCAGCTATCTCGATATTCTTCCCATCGATAAAATAGAGTATTACTAACTTTTATTTTTCACCATGGTTTCTTTTGATTAGTTTTCAACATCAAACATCAACAAATTGTAAATTTTCAATTCAATTTGTTGCTAATCATGTTGCATGTTTTAACATCCAACACAAATATGTATTAGGCAGAATTGTAGGAAAGTATATTTAGTTTTATATATTTTCTTTATGGGATTTATTCTTTTATGGAATTTCAGCAATTGTATTCTTAAATGTGCTAAAATATGATGCACCTCAAAACAAACGTCAATTTTTTTGTTTCGACTAATACAAACCCCAATAATGATTTTATTGTGACATGAAAGGGTAAGGCTAGCCTAGGACTCTGAAGTTAATGTGATATCACTTTTGCTGGTCTGAATGACCAACTTGAAAATCATATGTATTATGTCGAGTGAAATATCTTTTATTTCCGAAATCCACTGAATTGCATTTTTCAATAAAGGGTGCTTTATACTCATAAGATGGCATCACACGGTACAATTAGTATATTACACCCGGCCTCTACGTAATCAAGATGCACACACAACCTCAACAATCTAACATAAAGAATAACTAAATAAATATAAAAAGGTGAAAAATAAGAATCATTTAGAGATCGTGAAATGCTTTGAACTGAATGTATACTTAAAACTAATCACGTAACTTAGATGTTGCAATTTACATAAACAGAAAAGGACATTAGCGGGATATTTACCAGGACATTAACCACGCAAGCCCTTCTCTTGCAGGAGTCCAGCGCTGTATCCAACACCGTATCTAGAAAGCTATTTGTCCATCCCCGCGTCCTATACTTTCCCTATGCACCCAACAAGCTGGGCTGGAGTTCAGTGTACCTTACAAACTACACAGATGAACACATGGAATTTAGGCTTTTCGAGAACCAACAGACCTTTGAATATCTTCCATTGTTCGGGATCGTGCCGCCAAGGTCCACATACGCTCTTGCTTTGACAACGGAAGAACGGGAAGAACAATTCACTACTCTGGTCCTGGAGAGTGCTAGCTGGGCTGCGTCTAACTCGTCGTTCCAGAGCAAATTGGACGATAATGATTGGCATGATTTTTTCGAGGAAGCGAAAATGAATGCTACCGTGGTGCAGAGAGTGATACTGGAAGCCGTTGCTACTGGACGGCGAGGGATAATGTCTGAGGTGAGTTCATGTTTGCTGGCGAATTCACCGTATGTACATTGGTCAGAATTGATCCATGCTAGCACAAAGGCATATGCAACAGTTTATCACCATTTATTAAATGTTATTTTTTTTAATCTTTGTGGAGTACTTCCATCTCGAACATAAAATACAAATGGTTTCCGTTTTCTTTGTTGTTCCTTAATTGCATTATTTCTTTGGTGATGGTGCTGATTGTTGTATTTCCATGGTCATCATATGGCAGCTAAAGCCACCTCGAAGAAAGGTACACATCTGTCTCTTTGATTTGTACTCTCTCTGATTTTGACCTTATTATCGTCTTTTACATTGTGATAGTCTCACACTTAACCATGTATCTAAAATATGGATTTACCCCGCAGGGACTATACCACCCCCACGCATTACCTTTCGATCAATCATTAAGATCTGTGCTGGCTGTTTGCTAATCACGCCATTTTCCCTAAATAACATGATATAAAACCTAACTAGCATAGGCTAGCCACCCTTGGATACAAGGGATAAAGTGATCTCTTGGTCCTTGATTGCGAGATACAAGGACATAAAATACTAAAGGTGTTAGTTGGTCCGTCCAAGACAATTTTTCTTTTCAATCGTTTGGAGATGTGGATTGTGTGCAGCATGAAAGAAGATATAACAACATCACTGCGATTTGTCATTTTGCTCGCGAGAAAAAAATAATTCAGTAGAAAACACACCTATTTAAAATTCTTTCACGCATCTCTGCAAAAAAATTATTGACGTCATGGTACTGCAAAGGTTATATTTTTGCAGATGCACAAAAAAATATTGACGTTATAGTAATTTTTTTGCATGCAAAACAATCAAGCACATGTAGTTGTAGGCGTTGTGTGCATGCATTTTTTTTTGAAGAAATAAACCAACGAGTAGGGCACCGTTTGTCAACAGAAGTTTGTAAAAAAATAAACCAGCGTATTGGTCGACCTGAAAATGCACTCGGGTGTTAGTATGCGTGGGGGTTCTGGTTTACACACTTTATCAAAAACTATGATCCTATGGTGCATGGGGTGTGCACATCTTGTTTGTGTGTAATTTTTTTTGCGTGCTTGTGCTTGTCTGTCACGTGCACTACTTTTGGGGCATTATTTTCAAACATCTTGTCAAAATGATGCAAATGATATGGCGTTAAAAATATATTCATTTGATGCAACTTTTTATGGAACATGTTTTCATGTTCCACTCGGTTTAAGATTAATTTTAAAAAGTACTAAAAATAGATACGACGCCGATGCTGTAAATATTTGAAACTGGCGAGGCTAAGGTGCTCGGGTGGGGCTTGGCAGCATGATGGAGAGGAATTAGACGCATGTTGTTATTAATTGGACGAAGTTGTGTTAGTTAAAGCTCAGCACAAATGAATTTTACTGTGTACGCTTTCCGTCCCAACGGAAACTTAGTACTTGAATGTCGGTGGCTAGAGTATTTTTTCCCCTTCAGTCGTCTTTCTTACTAGTACTGTGAATGTATTTTTCAATACAAATCAGACGACTCTATATTCACATTGGATGCTTATGTGAACAGTCAAAGCTAGTAGGAAAGTTTGACTGCACGCGTAGTCTATTCATGCACTGGAAAGTACTCCCTCCGTTTAAAATATAAGATGTTTTAGGTTTGTGAAGAAAATGTATTTAGACTTGTTTTAGTGTGTAGATTCACTCCAAACATAAGTGAACCTATATACTAGAAGTAGTCTAGATACATTTGCTTCACAAAGCTAAAACATCTTATATTTTGAAACGGAGAGAGTAGAACTTTGAGATGGCCTGAGTACTAATCACAGACTTGTGCAATCAGATATTTTATGCCGGGAGTGACCTCGGGCGCAAAAATTGCCTAGACGTGAACCCCAGCAAGCAATGGTGAGTTTATTATTTAGAGAAAAACTAGTACAGTATGTTAAGCCCGGCAAGGAATTTATTCTATATTTCCATTATTTGTTTGGTATCCTTTAAGATTCGGCACCCGGCTTTTAGATCTTCAATGCCAAAATTACCTGATAATTATAACTGGGATGAGAAAATTCAAGTGTAGTCTATTTGCCGAGAGCTCGTTACGCATAGAAAACAACAAGAAAAATATCCAGGACTTATTTCTTGTAGTATGCCGCATTTAGCCATAAGGGATATTAACAGTTGTTACTTTTGATGAACTCTTTAACTCATTAATTTATTGCAGGATAATAACAGGCAGTACAAGAGGGAATGTTCGAATTTGGAACTACCGGACACAGGTAAGAACAACTCTAGCAGATATGCAATAATGAGCAAAATGCAAAAAGAAATATGTCATTCTTGGATTTGGAGACAGAAAACTACCAATTCACATATTCCCTCTGGTTCATATTAATTATATTAATGACTTTAACTTTATCTAGATTCGTATGTATCTAGTTAAGTATTTAGACTATACATTAGTGTCTATACAAAGTTGAGGCCAATAATATGGACCGGAGGGAGTACTCAGAACATGCTCCTGCTCTAAAACAATAATCTGGAACTATAAATTTGCATCATAAGGTTTTTTTTGTCAATACGCGAAAGGAAAGAGCGTGGGAGGAAAGTTTCACCCCCATTTGGTCTACTTCCTCTCGTCCATTTCCTCTCCAACACCACAAGAACGTACGCCTCCGCCTCCCATTCCACCTCTGGCCGCCGTGGAGTCGCTATACCGTCTGATCAGCGTGACACGCCCCGAATCAACCATTCACGTTGCCCTGATGCACAATGGTGGTCTCACAAGCTCGAAAAGTGTGTGTGTGCACGATAGAGCTTGTTGGAATATTAGGCAGTATTTTCATGATTAATTTTAGAATATAATTCATGACTACAGCAACTATGATCACGTGAAAATCTAACACAATAGATGTATTAATCAACATGAACAATAGCAGTGCATACTCTATGACAAAACAATAGATTGGAGTACAACGTAGGTACTAGTCCTTTGTAGATGGAGAAGCCGTTCGTGCAGAGGTTGCGAATACCGGTGAAAGAAGACGATGTAGAAGACGTCGAGCCGCATTCTTGCAGAATAACTAGGAAGACGAGTTGTGATGACGAACTTGAGCAGTCGCGGAAAACGCTTCCGAAAAACCTTATTTTCCCTCTCCCATACAGGATCGCAAAGATGAGTGGTTCTAGAGATATGCCCTCCCATTCGCGGGTGCACGCCGGAGCTCTGGATGGAGTACACTATGGTGGCTGACATAAGAAGTAGAGTGGAAAAGCCCTAGATTGGTTTCGGTGCGTTGATCGGTGGAAGCCGCGCAGACGCTTATATAGAGCAGCTGGGGATAACTCTAACAGACGCAACGTGGGCCGATTCCATGTCATGCATGTTCGGGTCGGCTACTGTAGCCCACAAGCCTACGATCTGGGAGCGATCCGAACTGACTAACTGTTGACACGTTTGTCAAAAATCTTAGCAGTTTTCTGAGCAATAAAAGATAAGCTCGACTCAAGACTCAGTCCATAAACCGCGTCGTGAAGAGTAGGCGAGCGAGATGATACGGAGGAGGAGGAGAGCACATGTATCACTCCTATTTTCTCAGTCACTTACAAAGTGGTTAAACACACCATCTTATAAGGTGGTACAACTCTCAAACTTTTCATGTGGAACTAAACTTTAGCTCTCACTTACCTTGCTACACACATTTGAGCTGCCACAAAATAAGGATGCTACATATATGGGCTTTCACGCACATGGGAGTTGAGACTTAGGAAAAATCTAAAATCTAACATAGGTCAAAGGGACTAGCCCATATTATTTCTAATAGGTCAAAGGTGCCTTCCAAGGGCACTGGCGCCATGCTTTATGGCGCGCGGCCGAGGAAGATGCATTGTCCACAACGCCTCGAATGCAATACATGGAGACAACCTCGGAAA
Organism: Avena sativa; assembly: GCA_916181665.1. Classification (NCBI taxonomy): domain Eukaryota; kingdom Viridiplantae; phylum Streptophyta; class Magnoliopsida; order Poales; family Poaceae; genus Avena; species Avena sativa. The sequence continues at coordinate 525,161,472 of OV702299.1, read as the reverse complement.
CACGACCTTGCTAAATTTTTTGCTGTCTGAGATGGGTCAAAACCTTGCTAAGATGTAGCACAAGCTTTTCTCAGAACCGAACGCCGTGGGATAATAAGCTGACCATTTTTCATGCCACAGTTATTTGTTCCGGTTCCCGAATATCTGTCGTGTGCGCTCTACCGGCGAAAGACCTATCTGAGCCGCAGACGTAGTCACATGTTTGAATTTTTGGGGCGTCAGTGACTGAGACCTTAAAAGACATGTTTTTGATATGCATCGACTAACAAAGTAATCTGTTATTACATGCAGAAAAAAGTGGACTCCTTTAAAGTCTCCATCGAAACAGGCACGCCATTTTTGAGTTTTCTATTTTTTCAGGATAGTGTCGTGTCTTTAGTTCTTCTATGATCACATACTGCTATGCTTACAGTTCGATGCTGATTATTCTATCTGCAGTTGTTTCAGTTAAATTTATTATACAAAAGAAATGGTTTGTGGCTGGGTCAACAGATGGTTTTATTCACGTCTACGACTACGAAACAAAAATGCGAAGAAACCTGAGTTTCAAAGCTCATATTAAGCCACTGAAATCACTGGCTGTTCATCCAAGCAAACCTTATCTGCTGTCATCGGGTTCTCATGTCATCAAGCTTTGGGATTGGGACAAAGGCTGGGAGCACATACGAACATTCAAGAGCAAATACCCGGGTTCTATTTGCAATCTCGCGTTTAACCCGAAGAACACCAACTGTTTTGTCACTGCTTCAGATAATCACATCGTAGAGGTATGGGTTTTTACTATTTTTAACCAAACTATGACATTATAAATGAAGATATATGTTGCTACTAGCCCTTAACTCCGAACTGCAATACTTGGTGTTCAGGTTTGGAGTATTGATTCTCCTCAATCTGAATACACACTCTCTGGGCACTTGGGCCAAGTTAATTGCTTTGATTTCTTCACGCACGATCAACAGCAGTATTTGATTACTGGCTCTAATGATTTTACTGCGAAGGTTTCCCATTTCCATTAAAAAGATTTTACAGGACGCCCGCAAAATTGCTTACAATCCACTCTTCTTTTGTCAAATCAGATATGGAACATGCACAAGAAAATGTGTATTTATACTCTACAAGCTTCCACGTATCCGGTTACGTCTGTCTTATTCTATCCCAATCTTCTGGTTCTAGTTATAGGTCTGGAAAATGCCACAGTTCAATTGTGGAGCTGGCCTCGTTTCAGGTCAGTTCCTACAAAACATTATCCACACGCTTCGAATTATTGTTGCCATGGAGTGTTGTACTAAATGTTCAGAGACCCGCAGATTTGAGAGGATTATTAATGACGATGATAACACTTCGAGCATAGTATGGGGCCTCGCATGTTTGGTGAGGTCAAAAGGGTAAGCAATATTACTTTCCGGTTGTTATTCTTTTACTTTTTTTTATCGTGAAAAGGAGCAAACAATTTTCGTTATTCTTGTGTAGTTCTCGGTCAATGCCCGAGAAGAGAGAAAAAACCCGCTTTGACCCGTCCTCGTCCCCGCGGGTTACCAACCTACCCTCCGCCTCCAAGCCTCTCCAACCCCTCCCTCCTCCCGCCGCTGCCGGCTAATGCCACCAGGCAAAGCCTAGGCTGTGCCGGAGGCGGCGGCCTTTCCACTACCTGCATTCATGGAGCTTGGCACGGGGCTAGGTCATCCGGGTGATGGTGTGCTGTTGCTGAGGCTCATGGGGCTAGCGGGTAGGTCAGCAGCATGCGGCGGTCAGCGGCGTTGGCAGGAGCGGGTGGCCGCCGGGTTGCAGGTATGGCTAGGAGCGGCCATGGCGTGGGTCTATTGGCCCAGATCTAGGATCGATCTGGGCCGAGTGGGCCCTGGCCGGGGCTACTGCCTCCTCTGGTCCTCGGACCGTTGGTTGCCTAGCGACGGCTGCAGGAAGGGTGTTGTAGCACGGCGATAGGGGCTAGTCGGGCTTGCTGGGCCTGATAGGCCCTAACTGACCGCCTCTGGAGGTTGACGGTGGGTATCCTCCCAATGCTTGTGGCACCGCTCAGGCGAGTTGGTTTCCAACGTACCTCCTCAGATATGCCGGCCCTGGAAGGTGGACTGTGCGGAAGGCGAGCGTTGTGGCGATGGTGGTGGTCTGTCTCTTTGGTCATGTGGATGGCAAAGAGCAGATGGTAGGGGACCTAGGTGTTGGCGGCACTTCGGTGTCGACAACTACAAGATCATGTGTTGTAGGCCTGACTAGGGGCAAGCAGGCAGCCTGAGACCGGAGTGGGGCGAAGGTTTTTCCAGGAGAAAGTTGTGTGCTTCGGCACCAACGACCGTGATGCCTATGGGTGTCGTAACCCTCCATGCTAAGACTCCGCGTGACAACCCTTGACCATCGTTCTCGACGCCAGCGTCGCTTAGCATCCTTACCCTCTTGGCAGTGTCCTCGTGGAGCCCTGGTGCTCCTCGGCGGTTGGGTGTCTTCTGTGGAAATTCTTGGTCTTTCCTGTTTTCTTGTTTTATCTTGATCTACGTTGTAAGGGGTTCCCCCATCACCCTATATCAGTTCGGTTGTTGTGTCTTTGTTTATAAAGCGCGGTCAATTCCACGATCGTTGGATTGCATCGTGATTAAATGTTAGCTTGTGAGATGCACATGGGTTGCAACTGAGATTTCCTCTGCTACATAAATGTTGCAACCGATATTTTTTTAGTTGCAAGTGCGTTGTATTTGAGATTTTTTCAAGAGTACTGCAAAGACGTATCATATTATTATAAAATGCAGCTCCACATCAGAGTTTGTCGGAATACAGTGAGTGTAGTACCAGCCAACCATGTGAAAGCCCTCTAACGGCTGGAATTGGAGCCCCCTTCTTCCTACTTGCCAGCTATCACTTGAACACACTCTCTCCATTAATACACAAGCTTAATTTCCCTAGATCTTTCTCCTTAGCCACCTAAACTCTTTCATACTTGAGATTTAGGAGAGGTGACCTTGATTTATAGCTCCATCGAAGGATTTGGTTTCCCATTGTTATTCTTTGTGGATCTTGTTACTCTTGGGCTCTTGGAACCCTAGAAATAAGTGGTCATCCTTAGAGCTCGGATTTGGTATTCCCAAGGCGCGTCGCAGAGGTTGGTCGAGGTGGGACCCTCCCATCCGCTCGTGCCCACATGGCATTCGGGGCCGGTAGGGCCCAACGGTTGCTACCCCAATTCGTGTGTCTTCCCTTTTGGGCCGTTTTCCTCCGGGATTTGGCCCAATAGTGGAAGTTGCCTTTTAATTTTAATTTCAAATACTTATTTAATATTAATTCTCACAATTAATTTATAAATGCATATTATAAATTTCATTTTGATCCGTAACACCTTTCGGCTCATTCTGTACACCTTTGGATTCCCCTTGGAACTATTCCGATAATCCATTGGAACGATTTCGACATTCTCTTTCTCTCGACTATGATCCCTTTGCTTCCATAACGATCTCAGAATGTCATAAGACCCTTAAGTGTGTTACCCTACGGTTTGGAAATAGCACATACATGATCTATATCTCTCTTGGATCAATGATCAATAGCGGGACCAGGATGCCCATAATGACCCCATGCATTCCACGAAACTCTGTCGTTTGAACCATAAACTCCATGTTCGATTCCTTTTGTTACTTTGATACATGACTTTCCCGAGATTTGATCGTTAGTATCAACATACCAATCTCATTATCAACAAGCCTACTTAACTCGTTATCGTGATACCGTATGCCCATGACCTAGTCATATGCTGCAGTTTATTGGATACAATCTCGTCGAGTGGGCCCGGTGTATCTTCCCGTCACGCGGGTGAACAAATCCCTACCTTGATGCATACTCCTCAACCTATTCCTCTGCAATACCCAACATGCACCTTTATTGTCACCCAGTTACGGCCATGACGCTTGATATAGTCAAAGCAGCCGCAGGAGACAGTGTTTAAATATTATCTCACGGTCTAAAGAGAAGGTCACTTCGTTTCTAACTATTACAACGATAAACCATGTGACTAGATCACGTTTTAATACTTATATGGGTGATGTCCATCATGTAATTCTCTAATGACATGACTCCGTTATCAACTGGCATAAATGCTCCATGATCAGGAAACCTTGATCATCGTTTGGCCAACGAACTAGTTGAATAGAGGCTACTAGGGACTGGGTTTGTTTGCATACCACACTTGTAGCAATGTTTCCACTTGATACAGTGATAGCACAATATGGAACTATTATGAACTTATTCGATATATGATAATAAACCTATTTATTATTTGCCTCTAGGGCATATCTCCTTCAAGTTGTCCATACCGATCTTTCACCCATGCTTACCCGGCCCAGATCCATCTAGCACTCGGGGAGAGGGGTGCGATGAGAATGACGATGAGAGTCCAAGCGATCATTAGAGTTAGGCCCACGTGGCCAATTCTGGCACCTCGACCAAGTAGCCAAGGGCAGGCCCGTGAGCACAACCGTCTGAGTCCTTGCATAGGGCATGATCGGCCAACCCATATGGGGCCCAGATGGGGCTAGATCTAGGCCGCACCATCCTGTCAGCATGCCTTATCTCCACTCGCTGCTGCCATGTGATGCGTTAACACAACAACCTCACTATTGTCATCACCAAGAAACGTCGCCATCACCACCGGTTCGAGCTTTCCTCCAAAGTAGCACACCGCCGCTAGCTGACACTACCCCGCACAGTTCATTGCATGTGCGAGAAGAGGAAGGCCTCCACTGGTACCACCCAGGTTTTGCACGGTGGCTTCTGCTGACAATAGTAGAGGAGGATAGGAGAGGAAGGACGAAGAAGTGCGCTAGGGTTAGGTGTCCATGCATCGCCCGCGCGAGACGAGCATAGGAACTTGCGAAGCAGTCTATTCCTTGTCTCTCTTGATTTCATTAGTCCCTTCGCTACCTATACCTACGAATAAAGAGGGGATGGCTTCTAGTCATCCATCATGGCATTTTCACTTTAGTCCCTTGAAAATTATGATATCAACCCTTAGTCCCTAAACTACCGTGAGCCGTTTTTCCATACATCATCACACTTTTTCATTTTCACCCCTCTTTTTGAAGGATTTGCGCTCACCTAGCGGACCTCCCAAGGTGCAGGTGTGGTCACTGGACAACCTAGTGATGCCCCTTGTCGTTGAACATGTTCTATTCAAACATAGGGAGAGAAAGAGGGGTCGGGAGCGGACACTGCACACAGAAGCACATCACGTGTTGTAGGACAACCACCCCCTTGCCGTGAAAGAGGAGGGGTCTTAGAGCTCTAGGGACGAGGCGACCTAGGGACTCCTGGACTCCGAGTGCTTCCCTAGCGAAGTTACACCATCATGGTCACGCCGCGGTCAACGATGAGCCTCGCACTTCCTGTCGGCTCATGTGGAAGAAGGTCAACAAGGTGAGGAAGAAACAAAGGGATAGAGGTTGAAGACGATCACGAGAATACATAAGATCTTTGACGGTGGGCCCTACTAGTAAGGATAAGTGCATGCAGCTATGGAAAAGTTCAAAAGGGGGAGCGACACACAACTTGCAAGGAACGGCTCCTCAGCTCAACTGGCTAGTTCCGTGCGCCTCTTTACCGCCCTTCCCCATAGAGGAAAATGCCAACGGTTTTTCTATGTTTTTCCTACTAACTACCGAACCCACAAGCCAACGAGCAAGTTGCCGTGTGACACCTAGCCCCTTAGGTCAGCCTCATGGGCCAAGATCTGGCTCGGTAGGAAATGTCTCTAATTGTTTTCCCAAAAAAAAACTTTTTATAGTTTGTGTTGGTTCTGGGGGGAAATTTCTGGATGGGATGGTCTCTTGGACCTCCACACCCTCTAGTATATATAGCTGAACTTATGTACACCTTTACTAGTACACCAGAATACTCTAGAATCTAGTAGGACACTAACTTAGACTCTACATTCACTGGAATTTTCCAGGCAGTCCTAGGACAGCACTACTATACTAACACTTACTGGAATATTCCAGGCTCTCCTATGACAGTCTCCAACACTCCCCCTCAAGATGGGTGATAGATATCTATCATTCCCATCTTGTTACAAGCTGAACTGCACTCTTTATTTCCTAATCCTTTAGTTAAACAATCTGCAATTTGCTCGCTAGAGGTTACATGATCTATCATAATTATACCGTCATCCAACTTCTCCTTTATGAAGAAGCGATCAATCTCCACATGCTTGGTTCGATCATGTTGAATAGGGTTGTTTGCGATGTTGATCGCCGACTTGTTGTCACACCACAAATTTAAAGGGCCTTTTCTCAACACTTTCAGTTCTGAAAGAAGATTCCTCACCCATAACATCTCACTCAAACCTTGCGACATAGCTCTATATTCAGCTTCAGTTGTTGACTTAGAAACCACCAGCTGCTTCTTACTTCGCCATGACACTAAATTTCCCCCGACAAATACACAATAACCAGATGTGGATCTCCTATCATCCAAGCAACTTGCCCAGTCAGCATCACAATACCCATCCACATTTAGATGACCATTCCTTTTGAACAATAGTCCCTTTCCTGGACTACCCTTCAAATACCGGAGGATTTGATTGACCGCATCCAAGTGTCCGCTCCTAGGATCATGCATGTATCTGCTCACTACACTCACTGCATATGAAATATCAGGTCTTGTGTGACAGATAGATGAGCCTTCCAACAAGCTTTTGGTACTTCTCCTTATCCACTGGTTCTCCAGATTCAGCACATAATTTGTGGTTTTGATCGATAGGTGTTGATGCAACCCGACACCCAAGCATGCCTGTGTCACTAAGCAAGTCCAATACGTACTTTCGCTGGGAGAGAACAATCCCTTTGGGAGATCTAGCAATTTCTATGCCAAGAAAGTACTTGAGTTGGCCAAGGTCCTTCACCTCAAATTCTTTGCGTAGGCTGTCTTTCAACCGTGATATCTCCACCTCATCATCTCCGATGATTATGATATCATCAACATATACGGCAAGGATTGTAATCTGGCTATTTGAGTGCCGATAGAACACCGTATGATCCCCATTACACTGCTTATATCCCATACCGCATACAACTCGTCTAAATCTATCAAACCATGCCCGCGGAGATTGCTTGAGGCCGTATAGAGATTTTCTCAACCTGCATACCTTCCCTGATGTTCTAGGAGTGGAGAAACCAGGTGGGATCTCCATGTATACCTCCTCATGTAAATCTCCATGCAAGAATGCATTCTTGACATCCAACTGATGCAAAGGCCACCCGAAGTTAGCTGCACATGAGATTAGGATCCTCACCGTGTTCATCTTTGCCACCGGCGCAAATGTCTCATCATAGTCAATCCCATATATTTGACTATATCCTCTCGCAACTAGTCTTGCCTTGTACCTTTCAATTTTCCCTTCTGGATTCTGTTTCACGGTGTAGATCCATTTACACCCAACAGCTCTCTTTCCTGCTGGAAGATGTACAAGTTCCCAAGTTTTATTCCTTTCGAGAGCATTTAATTCCTCTATCATGGCCTCACGCCACTTCGGGTCTTGCTTTGCCACTCTCCAGTCTCTTGGAATCACCACAGATTGCAATGATGCGATGAAGGCCATGTAGTTCATAGATAGGGATGTATATGATACATAATTAGCTATGTCATGCTCCTCCCGGTACCAATTTGGAGGTTTTCTAGCTCCAGCTCGGGTTCCTTTTCTTAAGGCAATGGGTAGATCCAATGAATCATCAGTGACACATGGCACACTCTCAGATGAGTCAACTTCATCGACCCCTGGAATTTGTTGTTGATGTTGCTCCCCCTGCAGCTGGATCTCACCATTTGTTTGACCCTGTTGTTGATGCGGTTGCCTCCTGGTATACACCCTTAAATTTTCTTCCTCATTTGGTTTTCTCCATCTCTCTTTATCCATAGGTTGTCTTGTATACACCCTCAAATTTTGTTCCTCATTTGGCTTTATCCATCTCTCTTCACTCATAGGATATGGAATTGAATCAAGCACAAATCTCGATGGTTCATCTTCCCTTGTCCTGAGTGGTTCACTCTCCCCCTCTCGACTAGCATTACTTGTGCTAGGAGAGTCAAAGTCAAATAATGAGCTGAGATCTGTCTTCTCTCCATAGAACGGCTCAGACTCTCTGAATGTCATATCCATGCTCACAAATGTTCTCCGCTCACTAGGACTCCAACACTTGTAGCCCTTTTGTCCAGATGGGTATCCAATGAAGATGCACTTCACAGCACGTGGATCTAATTTTCCCACTAAAGGTCTGTGGTCCCTAACAAAGCATGTACATCCAAATACCTTTGGAGGAACAATGAACTCATTTTTCCCATAGATCATTTCATACGGAGTCTTCATCCCAAGAACTTTTGATGGCATCCGATTGATTAGATAAGTAGCAGTCATAACTGCTTCACTCCATAAGAATTTAGGCACATTCATAGTAAACATAAGTGACCGAGCTACCTCTAGCAGATGTCGATTCTTCCTCTCAGCTACTCCGTTTTGTGGAGAAGTATCAGGGCACGAAGTTTGATGAAGTACTCCCTTTTCTGAAAGAAAATTGCCAAATTCATGGTTCACATACTCTGTCCCATTGTCAGTCCTGATAATTTGAACACCAATGTTGAAACGATTTTGGATATATGCATAGAAGTCCCTGAAACATGCGAACACCTCACTTTTTTGTTTCATGAGATATATCCAAGTCATCCGAGAGTAACAATCAATGAATGTGACAAAATACTTCATTCCACTAACAGAGACCACAGGAGACGTCCAGACATCAGAGTGAATCAGCACAAAGGGCGATGTGTTCCGGAGTCCACGACTCACATATGATGTCCTTGTGTGTTTTCCATACTCACATGCATCACACACAAGCTTGTCTTTATCCACCTTCTTCATCTCTTCAGGAAATACCTTACTCATAGTATCAAAGGACATATGGCCTAATCGACAATGTTGGAGTATCACCCTTGCCTCATCATTACTTGCAACTGTCAGAGCGGTGCACAATGCTCCATCACTTTCTTGTCTATCTAAGTACCATAGTCCCTTATGTCTCACTCCGATCCCAAGCCTCCTTCTGGTCTTCCTCTCCTCAATTATGCAATTGTATCGATCAACGATGATTCGACAATCAATATCATCAACCAAGGAGCTCATAGACACCAAACTCACCGGAAATGATGGAGCATATAAGACCGAAGACAATGTAATTGACTGAGTGCATTTCACTGTGCCGACACCTTTGACAGGTTGATAAGTTCCATCGGCTGTTTGGATGGTCTCTTTATGCATGGGTGGATGTGGAGCATATGATGCAAACTCACTCCACCTACCCGTGACATGTGTAGTTGCTCCTGAGTCTAGTATCCAATTTGAACGAGAAGTTTCATCTAACGTAGGAGCCTGATTTGAGATACCTTCTTCAATTTGTGCAAGATTGACAAAATTGCCAAGAACTGTTGTTTTCCCACTTTGATTGGCTCTTTCCGCACTCCTATTTGTTTTTCTCAGTGTTTCCAGATCTTTGGTTGAGAATTCAAGCACCTCCCCTGATCCCTTGGCAGTCAAAATCAATGTGTCCTTGTCTTTTGCCTTGAACAGTTCAGCCAATTTATCGAGCAATTGCTCAATATCTCGATTCTCTCCCATTCTTGGAGCACCGCTATGCCCTCTTGTTCTCCCTTTATTGTGTGTCTTGCTGCACGAACTCTGCTTCTCCTTAGCACGAACTCTTTTGGACTGCTTTGTGAGCCTTCAGTCCACTCCTTGCAAATGCTGCTAACTATCTACAGCTGCTCTGGCTCCTCTCTTCCCTGTTGTAGCAGCAACTCTCCCTGCAACACCAAGTCAACCACGTCCAAGGGCAGGGTTTACTTCTCTGCACCAAGCCACCAAGCCGCCGATGGCTTCAATTGCGTCCTCCTCACTAATCCTCTGTTGTTTCCAACTTGCTGCAGCGCCGCTAGTTCTCCTCGCCACACGCGCACTGCTGGCCACCGGTCTAGCCTTTTCCTCTTCCTAGAGTCACCACTGAGCCTCACCTACAGCTCGCCCCCTGCTCCACCGTCGTGTCTCCAGCAGGGCACCTCCACACACACGAGCTCCAGCACTTGGTGATTCACTGTCTGACACCTCCAGGAACCAGCAGCACCTTGTGCTCTGATACCATGTTGGTTCTGGGGGGAAATTTCTGGATGGGATGGTCCCTTGGACCTCCACACCCTCTAGTATATATAGCTGAACTTATGTACACCTTTACTAGTACACCAGAATACTCTAGAATCTAGTAGGACACTAACTTAGACTCTACATTCACTGGAATTTTCGAGGCAGTCCTAGGACAATACTACTATACTAACACTTACTGGAATATTCCAGGCTCTCCTATGACAGTCTCCAACAGTCTGGTTCGCGCATGTTGCAAAAATCATAACTTGTGCAACATGCATGACTTAACTTTTAATTCTACCTAGATGACCATGGTTTTGTGCAAACCATGGCACTAGTAGTTTATACTCTGTTTCTCAAGTTTGTGTTGTGGTACTGTGATCTTTAATATTAATATAATTTCCCGGTTCTAAAAATAATGAATGTACAATAACTTTATCTTTCAGATTCGTGATGGGCATAGGAAGAACATTAGCTCTGGTGGATATGGACAATGTAAATGATCAGGAGGAATTAAGCCATTACAGTGAACCACAGTTCAATGCTGATATGAGCCAAGGAGACGCAATTGCCCAGGTGAGCTCATTGAATGAAGACGACAAATTTCGTCTCTCCATCTATTTTTGTTTCATTAAGTTCTTAAAAAATGCTGATTTCTTATATTGCACAATTTAGATTCAACTTTTAAGGAATACAATTAGATGACCTTACGGACAAAAGGGAACAAGAAAAATAATAACTTGCCATCAAACTCAAGAGAAACATACAAGTTATAATCTCATGGTGTACTTTTTTTTCGAAATGGGGAGCGAAGCCCGGCCTCTGCATCAATTGATGCACACATCCTCATTTATTGCAACCTTTAAAATAATATTCAAAGTATTACATTTACGGATCAGAGAGGGTTGAGACATGTATCAACCATCTAAAAAAGAATAGCAATATAAAGCTATCTATTACGTAGTCTACTAGTGTGACGCCACCCAGTAGCCTGGAAATAGAAGTCCTGTGCAACCATTAACAACCGGTTGCATCCAGTATCCATAGGCTCCCGCTGATCCACCGGGAGAAGGTAAGACCATAGTTGTATCCAATGCGCCGCCAATCGAATAACCTGCAAAAAAGTGGTACCCGTTTGTTTATTAAAAACAATGTTATTTCTGGACGTCCATATGGACCAACATAAAGCAGATACCCCAATACGTATTCTTGCTTTATTCTTTTTATCAACTCCATTTAGCCAATTTCCAAACATATTTGTAATATTGGATGGTGGAGGTATATTATAAGTGAAGAAAATAATTCGCCAAATAATAGAAGCAAATGGGCATGAAAGAAACAAATGCTCTATAGACTCCACTGAATCACAAAAGCAACACTTCTGACAGCCATTCCACTTACGCTTAGCCAAGTTATCTTTAGTTAGTAGCACTTTGTTCTGAAGAAACCACATGAAAATTTTGATTTTAAGGGGGATTTTTAATTTCCAAAGATACTTATGTAAGAATCTTGTATGACCATTCATTTGATCTAAATACATAGATTTTACAGTGAAGGTACCCGTTGTGGTTAATTTCCAAACAAATTGATCAGGGTGGTCTGTAAGATGAACCGTCATTAGACGTTGGCATAAGTGCAACCACCGTGTCCATTTATTACCAGTCAAACCTCTCCTAAAAACAATATTAAGAGGTGTTTGTTCAAAAATATTTGCCACCAGGACATTTTTCCTTTGAACAATATTGTATAAGGACGGATATTGTTGTGCCAGTGATGTATCCCCTAGCCAAACATCTTCCCAAAAACGAACCGTTTCACCATTTCCGATTCTAAAAAGGCCATTAGCAAAGAACATTTTCTTCACCCGCATGAGACCTTTCCAAAAGGGAGAATCTGTAGGTTTTCCTTCTACCTGAGACAAAGTGTTATTCTGAAGGTACTTGTTATGTAATAATTGTTGCCACATTCCCTCCTCAGTTAGTAATTTAAATAGCCATTTGTTAAGTAAACACTTATTCTTTATCTCAAGAACCTCTATACTTAAACCCCCTGATCTTTAGGGCGACAAATAATATTCCACTTTGATAACCTATATTTCTTCTTAGTATCCGTACTTTGCCAAAAAAATCTAGACCGGAAGAAATCCAGGCGTTTTCTTACACCCTCAGGTATCTCTAAGAAAGAAAGCATGAACATCGGTAAACTAGTCAAAACCGAGTTAGTCAAAACCAGACGATCCCCATAGGATAGCAATTTTCCTTGCCAGCAACTTAGCTTTGAGAGAAAACGACTCTCCACAGGATTCCATTCTGAATTTCTTAGTTTTCTGTAATGGATAGGTACTCCAAGATACCAAAATGGAAGTGAACCAGTTTCGCAGCCAAAAATCTGCCTATATTCAAGTTCCAACTCTTTTGCTTTACCAAAACAAAAAATTTCACTCTTGTGGAAATTAATTTTTAACCCAGACAATTGTTCAAAAGTAGAGAGTATTAGCTTCATATTAACAGCCTTTTCTAGATCATGCTCCATACAAATTATGGTATCATCTGCATACTGAAGAATAGAAACCCCACCATCCACCAAATGTGGAATAAGGCTTCCAACTTGACCATCTTCTTTTGCACGAGCAATGAGGATAGCGAGCATATCAGCAACAATGTTGAAAAGAATTGGGGATAGAGGATCCCCCTGCCTCAACCCTTTTCTAGTTTGGAAATAATGGCCAAGGTCATCATTTACCCTTATTCCCACAGTACCTCCTTGCACAAATTGTTTGATCCATTCACACCATTGAGGATCAAAACCCTTCATGCGTAACACTTGTTGCAAAAAAGGCCACTTCACCTTATCGTATGCCTTTTCAAAATCAATTTTAAAAAGCACACCATCCAACTTCTTTCGATGAAGCTCATGGATAGTTTCGTGCAAAACAACAACTCCTTCAAGAATATGTCGCCCTGGAATAAAAGCAGTTTGGGTAGGTCTAATCACCTTATGAGCCAACTCAGTAATGCGATTAGTCGCTACCTTTGTGAAGATCTTGAAACTAACATTAAGTAGACATATAGGTCTATATTGTTGTATTTGGACTGCATTTTCTTTTTTTGGAAGTAATGTAATCACCCCAAAGTTCAATTTAAAAAGAGGCAAATCTCTTTTTTTCAATTGATCAAAAAGGGCCATGATATCATTTTTTATAACACCCCAAAAGGTTTGATAAAACTCAGCAGGTAACCCATCTGGTCCTGGAGCTTTATTATGTTCCATCTGAGAGATAGCCTCCAAGACTTCTTTCTCGGTAAAATCAGCAGTAAGAATATCATTTTCTTCAGCTGAAAGTTGGGGAATGCCCTCTACCCGTTCTTCCATGAGGGAGAAATTATTATAATCAGGCTCACCAAAAAGCTTTTTATAATATTCAGTAATATAGACCTTCAAATTATCTTCTCCTACAATAGTTCCTTCGTCTTGCTCTAACTGGAAAATTTTCTTTTTCCTATGCTTTCCATTAGCGATTAGATGGAAATATTTAGTGTTATTCCCACCTTCTTGAACATGTTTAACCTTAGCACGTTGAGCCCATTTGATCTCTTCATCCCGTCTATGTTTATTAACACGATCATTAGCATATTTAAGCTTATCCTTTTCTGAACCCGTCAGTGGACAAGTTTCTGCCTTAATGTCCAGTTCATCAATAATAGACAGTAGGCGCTCCATTTCTTTTTTATATTTACCACTTAGATTCTTGGCCCATCCTCTCAAGAAACGGTATAGGTGTCTAATTTTAGTTTGCCATCTTTGAATAGGAGTCTCTCCCACTGATGTTGATTCCCATTCGTTTTTTATCATCTCAAAGAAACCATCTTGACACAACCATGACAGTTCAAAAGAGAATTTAGCATTGTTCCCTAAATGAGCTTGATGACCAGAGTCAATAAGTAACGTGTATGATCAGAACCTGAGCGTGTCAACGCCCTTACCGATACTAAAGGGAACTTTTGTTCCCATTCGACAGTAGTAAGTATACAGTCCAATTTTTCGTAAGCTGGATTTTCTCTTCTATTAGCCCATGTGAATTGTCTACCCGAGAGACCAATTTCTCTAAGGTCCAAACTCTCGATGATCGCGTTAAACATAAAGGGCCATCGAGGATTAAAATTGTCATTGCTTTTATCTTCTCGTCTGCGTAAGATATTGAAATCACCCCCCAACAACATAGGTAATGATTTCGTCTCACACATCCGAACAAGCTCGGAAAGAAAGAAAGGCTTATGAACATCTTGCGCAGCTCCATATACTGGCACAAATATCCATTCAAAGCCATCATATTTAGATCGCATGTGCAACTTAACACAGAAATCCCCAGTCTCCACATTTTTGACTTGGAGAGTTTCTGAGTTAATGCCGACCAAAATCCCGCCCGACCTCCCATGTGGAGGTAAACAAAACCACAGAAATTCTCTACCCGCAGCAAGATGTTTTAAAAAAGGCACCGTAAAATTAGATCTACCCGTTTCCAACAACGCAATAAATCTAAACGATGTTCTCTAATCGCCTCATTAACAAACAAGTGTTTCGCTGGGTCTCGAAAACCCTCACTGTTCCACGTCATTCCTTTTAATCCTGCCATTAGGATCTATTCGTTTTAATTTTAATGCGTGTACTTCTTCGCACATTTGTCTTATCATAAGACTTGCGTCAACGTGGACGCGTTACTTTTGCCCATTGAACATCAAGTTCAGAAATATTTTCACTGACAGGGCTATGTTCATCAACCAAATCCTCGCATAGGTTGGATGCATGAGACACTATCAAATTATGCCCACAACTATTGTTATCTTCACATTTTTTTAGGATGTTTAAAGATCGATTTAAGTCGGTATCAAGTATCAGCTTAGCTGCTGCACATCTCTCCTCTTTATTTTGTCCCATCGAAACCCCCAAAATATTTGCCCTATCTATAATTTCTTCTTCAGAAAAAGATGAAACATCAAATTATTGGAAAGATTCATACCTTGGCCATGCGAGTTGTCACGACGCTGGGCAATCAACATCGCCCTTTCCATTTGTGTGGCGTCGGCGTTCGGCTGGGCCTGAAGGCGTCTGCTTGATCTCAGTCCAGTTGGCGGTTGCACTCCACCAAAACGCACAAGTTCAGCCATTGTCGGTCCATCTGTTCCAGTGGTCTTTGTTCCGGCAGGGTAGCTCGATGGCCTGCTCCCACCCATGCTCAAACCGCCCAGCTTGATACCCCCATCTGGGGTTTTGGGCGAATCAGTAGCAGCTATTGATCCTGAAGTCCAAGCAGTAGCATCAGCACGTAGCGCATACTGCTGCTTCACATTAGGATCCACCAGAGACAAGACATCCTCACCATCTCTTGATGATTCAGTCAACAAAGCTGAGGGCAAGGCATAGGTTGACACATCAACACAGACAATACCACTGTCATCAAACAGAGCAGCAGCAGGAACATGTGAATGTAACAAAGTAGAATGAATATTTCCCCCACTCATACCTTTAGACAACACAGATGTACTCCTAGACATGTCAGCGTCCAGGGAAAGTGTAACAGGAAGATCAACTTCCTTACGTACTGAAGAGTCATCTGAATATGGTAAAAGTTGTTCACTCACCGTAGCTGAAACCAAAACTGAAAGAGATAAATTCAAATTTCCCGAACCTGAAACTAGGTCGCTGGCTACAGAAGGTGCATCCAATGTACTACCCATCAGTGTAGACTGCTCCAGTAATTTCTTTGAAGCTCCTGACCTCACGGACAGAACAGCGTCCGGGTGAAGCGAGTCTATAAAAGATTTGTCATTTACATTTACAATATTGTCATCAAGCGACCTTAAGCTAAGATCTGGAAAACGGGAATTAAAATTTCGATTAAGCATACCTTTCAAAGGAGCCACGTCATTCCCACGTGATAACATAATCGACGTTGGTGCAGACTTAACCAAACGATTAACTACCGGTGTTGGTGTCTCCAACCCCAAACTAGGAATAGGAGTAGCAAAAGAGCCAAAACTAATTGTTGCTTGATTGTTGAGTGATGCCGCTCCATCATCAGCCCTCTCCTCATGACCATTCCCAGCAGAATTATGTTCCATACTTTGCTTGTTGTCATCCCCATCAACCATAGCGTTTCTCTCGGCATGAGAGTTATCCGCATCATGATCATCATCCCCCTTCTGAATATCATCCATGATGACATCTTCACTTACAGGAGGTAAAAGGTTGACCCTCCACTTGAAACCGTAGCTTATAAAAATTGCCTTTAATCATCACATCCATTCTAACTGGTATGAGACAAGGATCCATACATGCAACCTGGATACGCAAAACATTATTCTGCCGAGTGTACTTGATATCAATATCCAATGTCTTCCCAAAAAGAGTGCCAATTGCCCACAAATTTAGATAATCATCCAAAGCTTCAGTTGGAAGGTCATGAACTAACACCCATATGTTCTCAATATACCAAGCAGGCTGTACCGTAGCCTTCCAAAAATCAAAAGTTATTGAGCATGGACTATTTGGAACTCTAAAAGAACCGAAATGTTGAGCAGTAAGTAGATCTTTCTTGCTCGGAAAATTCACCTGGTAGACATTCTCCCCTGTTTGGCGAACATTCCATTGGTAATGTTCATCTGGCACAACCCACTGCAACAAACAATTTCCGGAATTGTCATTGTACCATTCTGAACAGTTACCCTCGCCATTCTTGTATTCTCAACTCTTGGACGTATAGCACCAGTCAAAGGTGCCTCAAAGAACATGAGTTGCTCATGAGCAAAGCCATACATTATCATTGTTGGCCTCGGCAAAGATAGAACTGGACAAGCATTGGAAGGGTGGGCAGGTGAATGACAAATATCACATATGGGAGTTACACAGTCATTAACATGGTGCCCTGGTTGGTCACAACGAAAACACTTAGGGCCCTTCTGTTTTTTAGCTCTAGCAGCTTGACCTCCATCTGAATTAGCATCAGTGTTTGCCTCCCTGTATTCTAAATTCCGGACATTTGTATTCTGTCCAAGTGAACGTGACACATCAGAGACCGTGCCGGTACCGGACTGGTTCACAATAGGATCCTGACTGCTTGCAGGAAAACGAGCCACAGCCGGTTGTCGTGGCGTCATGGCAGTCTGCCGTGACGGCGCTGCAGGCTGCCGAGGTGGCTCGGCAGACAGCGGCACTGCAGATTGCCGCGGTTCAGTCAGCAAGCCACCCGTAACTGCGGCCCCTCCTTGTTTTGTTGCCTGCAACACACCGGCCTGTTCCGCAAATTGCTTAGCGATCTCTGTCGCGGCGTTTTTGATAAACTGAGCCTGCATCGCCGATAAATCCATCTCCTGGTCTCCACGGTCACGGGAGCCACGTACCCTACCATCGAAAGCAGCATGGTTAACACGACCACGGCCATTGTTGCTAACAAAAAAACGAGGGTTTCGGCCACCGCCACTACCATTGCGGTGCCAGCCATTGTTCAAACCCACACCATCGTGATGTGCGCCCGAACTGAAACCCGCGCCTGCATTGAAACCAGTCTGACCACCATCAAAGCCATGATAACCTCCATTCCGTTGTCCATCTGCACCTTGATAGTTTCCATGTTGATAATCTCCATGACCTTCGCCCCCATCCCCAGCAGTTCCGCTAGGGCCTCCCTCATGATAGTTATTGAAACCCCGGCCTCCGGCAAAATCACGACGCCCATCACCGCCGCGACCACCACCATAGCCATGCCCTCTTCCTCGATTCTGGTTTGGCCCGCCTCCACGGTTGGCCATGTCAGGAACGAGTATAGGTTCTACTCCCGCAAGATCCAGAGGCGCCTCCGACGCCGCCGGCTTGGAAAGTTTTTTCCAGGTATACCCCAGGAGTCGACTCATACCTCCAGACATATACCCTTTAGGTTTAGACCCGTGGGCCTCTGACAGTTGACCCAACTGGCCAATCATTCTTGTCAGGGGCCTCACAAACGAGTCCGGAACCAAGCCCACATGACCTGTGTTCACGGATCGAGCGATGGGATCCGAAAAAACCGCATGTTTGAATACAGAATTTCTCACCGGAGCTGTAAAAGATGTAGATGATCTTCTTCCTTTTAGCCGGTTAGCCTGACGATGAGCCGCCAGTTTCCTTCTCCTCCTCTGAATTATTGTCCAGTCGGCAGCATCAAACTCCTCAAGAAAGAAAGTTGTCGGAAGCAGCACGGACGAGGTCCTCCTGGACGGAGTACCTGCATGCAAAGCAGATGGAAGTCCAGAATATACCTGAGGCTGATCTGCGTCAGCAAGGCTGCACCGATCTTCAAGTAACCGAGCCGCCATTGTTGTTTGTCTTCGTTTCTTCTCCTCTTTCCTACGCACCGCACTCAGCCTCAACGTAGTCAGATCACATGCCTCCGCGGTCTGTTCCCTACAGAGGTAGGACAACGACGTAGGCGTAGAGATCGCCGATCCACGACGAGGACCCGCCGGAGAAAGATCTCCGGCGTCATCATCGCTAGCGTCGGACGCGAGCGGCCAAAATCGCCCTCGAAGACGCCCCAACGGCTCTCCGCCTAACACGGTCATTCATCAACTTCAGAATCTGAATCTCATGGTGTACTTGATGATATTATTTATGTGTTGTAGGTGTGAATAGTTTTTCTTACACAGTTGATCAAATTATATATAGGTATTCTTTTCTGGAACAGAATCAGTAGCTTTTAGTAAAGGATAGTGACTCTCTCTATTCAGAGTGGAGATTCCCTACATGGAATGATCTTGGTGGGGCCCATTTGACCCTTCCAAAGAGTTGTTTTAGAACAGCTTGATTCAATTTTGTTCATCGGCCTGATAGTTTTGTTGTTTTGTTTTGGGTTTTCTTTTGCAACTAGCAACAAGATCAACATGGACATGAATCAAATAGGCTCAAAGCCCAAATTTAGTCTACATGGCGTTAAATCTTAAATTTTGGAAACACCTTTCAGAAGCATTTAGATAATTTCACTACATTTTGAAGTCGTCAAGATTTTAACCGGATAAGTTATTCATTTGCAGATGATCCCAGACGACGGTGAGCTACTTGCCGTCCAGCCGCTTGAGCTCCGCTTCCCCATCCAACTATACAATTCAAGCTCCTGCTCACTTGACCTAACAAACAACACAAATGAGCGTGTGGCATTTAGTCTTCGTGAAAAGAGCATGGATTCGTCGTTCTTCGCAAATCTGCCAATGTGTGGCATTATTCCCCCGAGATCCACTTGCACTCTAATCGTGATAATAGAAGAGCATGAAGAACTACCAGAAGAAACAAACTTTGATCTGATCCTGCTGAGCAGTATATCAGGGGATAAGTACATCGTTCAGTTTCAAAACATATTCGAGTGTGATGAACTTTTTGAGGAACTCAGACAAAGAGGGAATGCAGTGCATGAAGTGGCACTAAGAGCTATTTCTTATCCACAAGGAGACATAAAATGTGAGGTTGTTCCCCACAAGGAAAAGGAGGTTAGCTCTTTTGCTAACACGTTTCGGAACATTGCTTCTATATGGAACAACTGGACCAACAAAATGGCTGGGTTAAAATATTGCCAGGAAAGTAAACAGATAAAAATGTTCTTTTTTATAAAAATGCCTGATTCCAAGTGTCGGTCTAAAACGTTACTGGAAGATAAAATGTACTTGCATATACATTTGATAGAGTTCCTACATAATCTAGATAATTAAGACATGAAAGGTCAACTCAAACATATTATCCTATTGTAAGAGCTGTATGTGGCACTGAGCTAATGTTGCTTGCATGGCGAGCTAGTACGCTCGATTCCAGCTAATGTTTTTTTCTTGCTTACCTCATTGATCCGTTTATAGCCGGTGGTCTTACATGGATATACGACATATGGCCGGACCATGTCGATCGGGTGGAAATTCCTAGATGCGCATCCAACAGAGACATGGTGAGTCCTTAGCACAATATATATGGACATTGAAATATTTACTTTCCGTCAAGTGAGTATGTTGCATGATATCATACATGAAAACAAATTTCAAACATCGCAGGATTTTAACAGCTGATAGCGATGGATATGTTCGAATACGGAACCTTGTCACTGAGGCAAGTTACTGAACAGCCTGTCAATAAAGACAGTACTCCGTAGCATGTATTTCCTGTACCATTGCCCTTTTATGATATTTTGTCCTCCTATGTTTATACTCAACCTGTTTCACAATATAATATGTTTTGGAATCTGTTTTAGCTTGACAAGATGTCTTATAATTTAAAATGGAGGATTATTTGCTGACAGATGTTATTGAAATATATTACCGGCCCTACTCCATCATTTCGGATGTTTGAGTGAGTTGGCTAGTGCATCAATTCAGTACTCCCTCCGATTTCATAATATAAGATGTTCTAGCCTTGTAAAAGAAGTGTATCTAGACCTCTTTTGGTGTGTATACAGAGGCTAAAACATCTTATATTATGAAACGGATGGAGTAGTTATTATCATCTCCTTGCTTTAGTCTTTGCCAGGTTATGTCATCCCTAAAGTTCACTGAACTGGAAACAAAGTAGCTCATGGTCTAGCTAAATTATGGGCTAGTGAGTCGAGTGAGCCTGTGTTGATTGACACAACACCATCTTGCGTGATGGACCTTTTTTTTGGAAAAGAGCATATATTAATATCACACAGATACCAATTACACCTAGCCTCTGCAACAACGCATACCCTATTGGCAATACGGATGCACACAACTGAAAAACAGGAAGAAGAATTACAAAAAAGAAAAGTCCTGCTACAGTAATCTGATCCTTAGCGGCAACGACACTACCACCACCAAAAACAATACCAGAAGTCCAATCCCTCCAAAAGAGACGCCTCCAAGAAGGAAACGGTGCACAAGCGCTGTCATCGTCCGATCAAAGAAAGATCTTAGATTTTCACCCTGAAGAAAGTTCTCACTCGCAAAACAATGCCTTCTGCAAGACCATTGCCAGACCCAACCAATGAAGGTCAGCCTTGGGTTTCACCCTGCAAGGTAAGACTGTGACTCCTGTGATGTCGCCCCCTCTAACAGACGCTACTGTGAGTCATAGATAACCAAGCTAGATCCTCATCACCATAAAGACTCAATCCACCATAGCTCGCCCACATGTCTAGCTTCATGACATTCTCTGCATCCGACTTCATCATGCGTATCGTCAAAGACATGTCACATGATGGTAACAGGTAGCAGAGCTTCATCACGCTCCCATTGGAACCAAACGACCAGCAAAAAAACACAGGTGCGCATGACCGAATTCCTTCCGATCCAGCAAGCTCCAAGCATATGCGCCATGGCAGTTCGCCGGTGGAGCCTTCCGGAACCAAGCACTTCGGCCAAATCAATGGAGACACGCATCAAGTAGATCTTCGTCTTGGTGCGAGAGGAATCCAAGGACCCCCCCCCCCCCCTTTATTCAAACCGAGCCGGCAGCCCCCTCGCCACCCGCCGGCACTCTGCAAGATCCGCCGCACCAAACCCTACCAGCAGCCCTGCGGCTAAGCTAGTACCGAGAGAGATGGCAGCAGAGTAGGGTCGACCCTCACCGGATCCGGCCCTACCAGCAGCGAAGAAGTCCGGGAAGCGGCGCCGGAGCACCAGATCTCAAGATCTAGGGTTTCCAGCACCAGCCAACTTGTCCCTGGACTTCCACCGCCGGTCATGGCGCCGCCGGGAGGGACCTCCGCCACCACCCCAACCAGGGACGCCGCCTTGGTTGCCAGCCGTCGTCGATCTGACCACATCTGCCCCAGCAGCCATGGCGGCTAACTCCGGCCTCCATCCACCCCGGACCACCTTCGGCGGCCGGGCCTGCCGCCACCGCGGCGAGGCCGGCGGCAGCGGCGGCGGGGGAGCTTTGGCGGCGTGCGGCGGCGCACCCGCTGTCGCCCTGGGGTGTGACACGTGTTTTTTTTTTTTGGTGCTGCCGATATTTATTCCTGCGTGATGGACTTGGCCTATCGTGATTGTAGTTAAACTTGAATTCCTTGATCTTATACAAATCCCAAGCTTCAAAAACAGAAGTTAGAACCCGGTCTTTTTGGCGATATGAACTTCACGCTTATGCTTATGTGTATATGAAAAAGTGCTTTGTTCTTTTTTAGTCTGTGTTGAAATAACAAATCGATTGTCTTGTACTGACAGGAACAAAAGGATTCTTTTCATGTCCGAGAGAGAAGCGGCATGCGTTCTGACTTATCTGTCAACCTATCTGATGATGAGATGACCACTTCGAATGTAGTTACATGTCTTAAATTTATTGTCCGGAAGCAATGGTTCCTGGTCGGTACATCTGATGGCTTCATCCATGTGTGCTCCTATGGAACAGAAATACAAAAGATCACGAGGTTTAGAGCTAGTAGTAAGTGCTCTGTTACGTCAATGGTTATCCATCCAACTCAGCCATATGTGTTGTCCTTAGCTGAAGACAGCCCCATTAAGCTTTGGAACTGGGACAAGGGCTGGGAGTGCACACAAACTTATGAGGACGAGCACTCCAGAACAATCCGTCAAGTTACCTTTAACCCAAAGGATACCAACAGTTTTGCTAGTGCGTCATCTGATCACACAGTAAAGGTATGTATGTTGTCGTCTTCTTTTTCCTTCGATCGCTAACCAAAAGATTATTATGTGATGTACACAGGTTTTACTTCTACTTGACCGTGATGATTGTGGACTTCTATGGTTTTTGGTTTCCAGATTTGGAGCATTCACTCTCACAAATCTAACTACACACTGTTTGGGCATTTGGGCGAAGTGAACTGCTTCGATTTCTTCACACGTGGTGATCAACAGTATCTGATATCCGGCTCAGATGATTTCAGTCTCAGGGTACGGCACTTCGTCCAAAAATATTTGTACTACACAGTATGTGCACACAATTAACAATAATCCATGCTTTGTTTTGTCAATTTCAGGTATGGGACCTGCACAAAAGGGCGTATGTCCATATAATAGAAGCTCTCATGTCTCCGGTTATTTCTGTTACATCTCTTCCCGATCGTCCATATCTAATCATGGGCTTACAAGATGGCACTGTCCATTTGTGGAGCTCTGCTCATTTCGAGTAAGTACTAAAGTACATTCGCCACAAAATATTC
This sequence comes from Avena sativa, assembly GCA_916181665.1. Classification (NCBI taxonomy): domain Eukaryota; kingdom Viridiplantae; phylum Streptophyta; class Magnoliopsida; order Poales; family Poaceae; genus Avena; species Avena sativa. The sequence goes on along the minus strand of OV702299.1, from coordinate 525,138,148 downwards.
ACATATGTACCTTTTGGTATATACTCCCTTCGTTCTAAAAGGATGCCGCAAATTTGATGTTTCTATATACTAAATAGGGTCTACGTACACAAATTTAGATAAACCCGCGACATCCTTTTTAGGACGTAGAGAGTATTTGTGTTAGTCTCATAATTATTATATCCCGAAAGTTTGACTTATATTGTATTCCCCAGGTTGGAGAGAATCTTTAACTTTGGCCAATACGTTTATGACGCTGGCTATGGCAGAATTCACAGTATCTGTCCGCTGGGGTCTGAAACTGGAAGGTAACCAAATCAACTGTTATTCTTCTTATTATTACTATTCTTTTTTACTGCCTAGCTTAAAATCTGAATGAAAGGGTTATGCCAGCCAACCAAGATTATATGAACTAACACAGCGGAATTCCTCTTGTGCAAACTGAAATCTGCCTTCACCACGTTTAGTCAAGCCATTTGGACGAAATTACTCACCAATATATCTGCCTTCACTTCTTATGTTAGTTGTTCTCATTTCTTATGATATCAAACATGTAAAATATTGCATCTTTAATGATAGGGCTGTGATTGTACATGAGGACGGTATATTAATAATCAATACCAACAATGTAAAACCAGCTGCTATTAAGGGAAACAATGAACCCGAAAAGAATATGCACAATGCCAGTAAAGAGAAGGGTAACATGGTTGACGTGGTGAATCCGGATGTTATTTTGGAAGCACGGCTAGAAGCCCTACACATCTTGGAAGAACCCAAAGAGGATTTGCCGCAATCAGCTTCTGAGGTGAGCACCTTTCTTTCAAATATCTAAAAGCTGATATGTTTGGTGAGATCCTATCAGCAAACCAAATGTGGTCGTAATCCGCCATAAGATGGAATTTGTTTCCTCTAATTATTTCAGTACAATCTCCTTAATCAGCTCCACCGTATTCTGTTTCAGTTATGTTAGCCTACCACGCTAATTAAGCTATTCCTTCAACTTCTCCACCACAGGCAATGAAGGAAGTGGAGGATGCAGAATCAATGGCTCTTACGTGTTTATCACTTGGGCAGCTACAAATATAGCACAACTAATTAAGAGATGCATCAAACCAGCGATTTCTTTATCTAAAAAGGTCCAGAGTCACAATCTTGCCTTGATCTGGTAATCAGTCACTAAGAGGTATAAGCCTATTACTTAGAACAAAGTGAATCTCAGGGTAATTTTCAAGTGAAGTATGTTGTTTGTGCAGGGGAATGGTACTTCCTTCAGGCGGAGCGCGCGCTATGGAGTCGATGCCTATGGGGTGCCGGCTACTCATGAGGATTCCTTGGTCAAGGCCATGCGTCGTAAGGCGGAGAAGAACTTAGATTCGTTAGGTATAATGAGTTCTTCTAAATCGTTTTTTTCTTTTTTACTCCTGTTATTTCTTCTAAACTAGCCAATGTTAATATTAGTTTGGATAGCTCTGTAAAGGATGTATTTCTTTTTTCTAATATTTTGCGACACATGGAGGTTGACCGTCTAACTGTTACTCCTAAGGTCGGTGTTGTTCCTGATGCTTCACTAACCGAGGAGAAGTTGCATGCCATAGTAGATGGTCAAATCCTTTCTCACTTAGTTGGTGAAGTGTCCGAAGTGGACTTTGATGAGACTGGGCTTGCCTCTATGTATGAGTAAAAAGCTTCTGGTTGAAAATCAAAGGGCTAGCATCGCGCAAGAGATCCCGTGTATCCAAATCTCCTATAGTCTCCGGGACATGCTTAACATTTATTTTTTGCTGATTGTGTGAGAGATCATAAATTGGATTTTCGGGGTATCTCTGAGACTGGTAGACGGGATTTTTTATAAGCCCTACTCAATCGCCTTTCTGGTGGAGTGGACTTTACGTGGATATCATGTCCGCCGCGTGGTCGATCTGGGGGATCCTGTTAGGCGTTCATGATGAGACTATGGAAGTTCTAGCTAGTTCGACGGAAGATTTTTTTTATAAAACTATGTCTGTAACAAGGCTGGCAATTTCACATGGTCTTTAGTCGCTGTTTATGAGGCTGTCTAAAATGTTTATAAAGCTGATTTCTTATGTGAGCTTGTGAATCTGGCAAAGGACAATCCATACCCTATTCTTATAGTAGGGAATTTTAATTTGTTGAGATTCCTTCACGAGAAAAGTCGGGGTAGATTCGATAAACATTGGCCATTTTTGTTCAATGCTGTTGTAGACAGTCTGGACTTAAAAGGAGGTTACAATGTTAGGAAGATAATTTACCTGGACTAATAGTCTTCCGGAGCCAACATATGAGAAACTAGATAGAGTGCTTATGGATACTGACTGGGAATATAAGTTTCCTATGGTTACTGTTCGCGTTCTAGAGCGTATTGATGCTTTGTTGGATCATGCTCCTTTACTATTGTCTTTTGGATTGCCGCCACGGAAGTTCATAAATGAGTTTAAATTTGAACTCGGATGGATGACCCGTGATGGTTTCTATGAGATGGTTAAGGCTATTTGGGAGAAATCGGTTGACAAAATGTGTATTTTACGCTAGTTCCTTCATGGTTGGCCTAGGAACACAGCTGGAATCCTCAAAAACGAAAAAATACACCTAACATCTATTATTGATGACTTAGAGGCTTCCGCGGAGGTCAGACTGTTAACTGCACAAGAAATTGAGCTTAAAAGCCAATCTGATGCAGAGATAGCCCGACTCCTACGCGAAGAGAAACTTAAATGGTACCAACGCTCTAAGGCGAAGTTTATTCTGGAAGGAGATGCGAATATTAGATACTTTCATGTTGTTGCCAATGACAAGCATAAGAAAAAACTTATTCACTCTCTCATCTAGGATGAGGGTATGATTGAGGGACAGGAGCAACTAAAGTCGTATATTACAGCGTATTATAAATCCTTGTTTGTTGCCCTAGTGGAAAATTCTTTTTCTCTGGATGAGTCTCAAATGGCCGACAATCCTTAGGTTTCTGATAAAGAGAACAACTTTCTGACTGCCTCATATACTGAGAAAGAAGTTAAGAGAGCGGTTTTTCAAATGGAACATAACAAAGCGCGTTATCAAGGAGGACGTAATGAATTTGTTTGGATTTCTATAAGTCGGTCAGTTGGATCTTTTCCGTCTAAACTTTGACAACATAATTTTAGTGTCTAAGGTTAACAGTGCAGAACGTATACAACAGTATCGCCCAATATGCTTCCTTAACGTTAGCTTTAAGATTTTTACTAAAGTTGCCATGATTAGACTGCGTTCATGCAAGAAAGAAATATCCTTGATGGTGTGGTAATTCCGCATGAAACAATCCATGAACTACACTCAAAAAATTAAATGGTGTATTGTTCAATATTGACTTGAGAAGGCATATGACAAAGTTAATTGGTCTTTTCTATAACAAACACTCTGTATGAAAGGGTTTTCTGAGGAGTGGCGCGCTCTTATTCAGTATTTTGTGTCTGGAAGTAGTGTTGCCATTAAAATAAATGAGGATACCGGCAATTACTTCCAGACAAAGAAAGGACTAAGACAAGGAGATGCATTATCGCCTTTACTATTTAATATAGTGGCTGGTATGTTGGCTATCCTTATTGAGAGAGCTAAGGCTGATGGTCAAATTGAAGGATTGGTTTCACATCTTATCGATGGTGGTCTTTCTATTCTTTAATACGCGGACGATACAATTCTTTTTATGGAACATGATCTTGAAAAGGCTAAGAATCTGAAATTAATTTTATCAGCATTCGAACTGCTATCTAGACTTAAAATTCTTTTTGCAAAAGCTTGCTGGGCTGAAATTTCCCATGTCCAAGTGGCCGATCACAATCTTTTTGAAGCTTTAGCCAGTATTAAAAAAGATCTTAAAGTCCCCTTTGCAATGGAAATTATTATCCTAGGAGCTTGGGGCATATGGATGTGCAGAAATAATGAAATCTTCAACAACAAGCATGCTTCGCTTGAGGAATGGAGGGCTATTGTCGCCCAGGAATTAAGATGGGTCATGTATAGAATTAAGAAAAAGAATTATCAGGGCCTCAAAGATTGGATTAGAAATAATTTAGACAGGAGATAGCTGCTTAGAATATTATCCCTCTTTTGAGGTGGCCTGAAACTTGTAAATACTTCTTTGTAACTCTATATGATTTATAAAAATTGCAGTGGGGTGCTTTACCCTACTGTTTTACCCTCAAAAAAAAATCTAGACTTAAAATTAACATCCATAAGAGTGATTTGTATTGTTTTGGCGAGGCCCAAGAAGAGGCCCATCTTTATGCTGAACTTTTCGGCTGTGGTCAGGAGAAATTTTCAATCAACTATCTGGGAATACCGATTCATTATCAACGGCTCACAATAGCTGAATGGAAACTTGTTAAGGAAATGCTACAAAATAGTCTTAATAGTTGGAAGGGCAAATTGCTATCCCTTGGTAAAATACTTATACTCATAAATTCAGTACTTACTAACATGGTAATGTATATGATCTCGTTTTTTCAAATACCAAAAGGTGTCTTAAACAAAGTGGACTATTTCCGCTCAAGATTCTTTTGGCAAGGGGACAGTGAGAAAAAGAAGTATCGACTGGCCAGATGAAATGTGGTTTGCCGTCCGAAGGAGTATGGTGGACTAGACAGACATGATTTGCAAGTCAAAAACACCGCGCTTCTAGGCAAATGCCTTTTTAAACTACTTAATGAAGATGGCGTTTGTCCAACCATGTTATGGAGGAAATATGTGAGGTCCAAAGCTGTGTCTCAAGTGGTTTGGAAACACGGTGATTCATATTTTTGGGCAGGGATCATGGCCACCAAAAACATTTCTTTCGTTTTGGTGCTTTCGAGATTAAGGATGGATCACAGATTAGGTTTTGGAAAGATAAGTGGCTTGGCCAAACTACCCTTCGCGAACAATATCCAGCTCTAGACACAAAGGAAATGCTATTTCCACAGGGTTGGAGAACAGTCCTCCTAATGTATCTTTCAGAAGAAGCCTCATTAGTCCTAGACTATTATCTTGAAACAATCTACTTTTACGATTATCCACGATACAACTGTCGGACGGTGTGGACGTGTTCAAATGAAAATTACTAGAAAGTGGTAAATTTCCTGTTGGCTCACTTTATAGAGGTTTGGTACAACCTGAAATCCCGGTCGATGACAATAGTAAGATTTGGAAAATGAAAATACCTCTTAAGACGATTTTTTTTGCATGGTATTTACGTAAAGGTGTAGTTTTAACAAAAGATAATCTTGCAAAGAGGAATTGGCATGGAAGTGCATAGTGTATTTTCTGTCATCGCGACGAGACAATTCGCCATTTATTCTTTCAGTGTAAATTCGCTCGTTCTATATGGTCATTCATCCAAATAGCTTCTGGTTTATCTTCTCCAACCTCAGTAATCAATGTTTTTGTTAATTGGTTGTTTGGAATTGTTGATATGTACAGAACTTTATTTAGGATGGGAGCGCTTGCCATTATATGGTCGCTATGGCTTGGTAGAAATGACAAGATCTTTAATAACATTATGTCTTCACCCTCTGCAGGTTATTTATCGAGCCACTACTTTTCTTCGATCATGGACTATTCTCTAACGTATGGAGTATTGCGTATTATTTGTGAAGGGATGTACGCGATGGGAAAATATAGTGAGGGATATTTTCTCCCGACATGGATGGCCGCGTGACTTGAGGATTGATATGCCTTAGATTCAAGACTTTTTTTTTCGATAGTGTCTTTGTGTAATGCTTGTCTACTTTTTATTTTCTAGCTCTATCGTTTGTGTGACTGTGTGCATCCTTGTTATGCAGAGGTCGGGTCTAAACATTAAACGATATCGTTAATATATGTGCCCATTTCCAAAAAATAAATATTGTTTGTGCAATTTTTTTGTAAAATATTATTGCAAAAATTACAACTGTTCATGAAGATAAATTTAAAAAGGAATAGATGCATATCTAGTAGCTGTACGCATGCTTCACTTCGTATACTTTCATCCTTCCTTTTGCAAGCACATGTTATCTTAAATATTTTGAATTATTTGTTCTAGAAGGAAATCTAGAAAGCTTAGATATTTGATTTGTGTTGGAATTTGGTGAGTTTTGGGCTGTTAACCCCTTAGACAAATTTTGAAATTCTCTTTGGCCCACTTGTATATGGCAGCATATGGCTTTGCTAGTGGTGCTAAAGTTTAGTCCCACATTGCTAGTTGAAGAGGAGTTAGACCACCTTATATAGTAGAGTGTTGTACCACTCACTAAGGTGTGACAAGAAGAGTAGCCCTCGCGCACTCCTCCGACGCCGCTCGCCTCGCCTCGTCACGACGCGCGCGAGCCGCGGGTTGCGGGTTGCGGGTTGCGGGAATCTCGCCGAGCCGAGTTTTATTTTGCTGGTTGGGAAAACTAATTATAAGTCATTAACGGATGCGTTAATTATAGCCGTTTCCAGTTTTTATAGACGTGACTGTTACCGACTCGGACGTGGGATGAGCCCACGATCTTCCTAACCTACACTATATAAGCGTCCGTGCTAAACCTAATCGGCGTCGAATCAATCCACACACGCGCCTATCCTCCAGAACCTTGCGCCGCCGTTTCGTCTTTCCCATCCCAGCTTGCGGCGTGCACCGCAGATCGGGACAGTAGGCCTCCGGAACCCCGCCTCTCGTGAACCTATACGGGTGAGGGGCGATCAGGTTTTTGGGGAGCGCTCAAGCGCGACTACTGGCAACCACGACGTCGTCCGACGACGAGTTCTTCCCGGACTTCAGCGATCTCTTCGACAACCTCAACATGGGCGACGCTGCTGCAACCGCTGCGGCTGCTATTCAGCCTACATCGTATGTAATCTTGATCTCTCTCTTTCAGATTATGCTAGAGTTCTTTGTTCTAGCGTTTGGTGTAGATGTGATAGGTTTATCTCCTATAGATGTAATCTGTTCATCTACTTTGTTGATCTGCATAATTGGTTTTAGTACCGTTTGTATGATCATGATTTATCAGTTTATTATTCGAATTAAATCATATGGATTATTGCTTATATTTCCAACAATCCAAAAACCTGATTATAGGCAACTGAATTCCACTGGTGTAGCCGCGGCTACTAGGCCGCCTCCTTTTGATGGCATGCACTATAAGAGATGGCGCAAGAGAGCAGTTCTCTAGTTTGAAAACCTAAACTGTTATAGCACCACTCTTGGTAAGCCTGGAGGAGATATTTCTGCTGAGCAGGAAGCGAACTTTAAGAAAGCCGATGCCATGTTTATGGCGGCTTTGTTCAGTGTTCTTGGGGACAACATTGTTGACCCTTATATGTCATTTGATAATGGCAATGACATGTGGGAAGCGCTCGAGGCCAAGTTTGGGGTCTCGGACGCTGGCACTGAGCTGTATGTCATGGAGCAATTCTATGACTACAGGATAGTTGATGAGCGCTCCGTCGTTGAGCAAGCTTATGAGATACAATCACTTGCCAAATAAATTGAGAAGTTCAAGTGTTCCTTACCGGACAAATTTGTAGCTGGTGTCATTATTGCCAAGCTTCCTCCTTCATGGAGGAACTTTGCTACTTCTCTGAAACATAACAGACAAGAATTTTCCGATACGGATCTCATTGGGTCTCTTCATGTGGAAGAGAAGGCGAGAGCAAATGACAAAACTGCTCGAGGACTTGAGGGAGGTTCTACTGCCAATTTAGTTCAGAAGAAAAACTTCCAATCCCACAAGTTTAAGAATAAGAACAAAAGTGAAGGAAAGATAAAGTTCGATGGCAAGAACAAGGCCACGCACTCAACCAACTTCAAGAAGAAAAATGATAAGAGGAAATGTTGTTGCCACGTCTGTGGTGATCCTGATCATTGGGCTCCTAGCTGCCCTAATCGCTTTGACAAGCGTCAACATGGGAACATCGGCAAGACCGCGAATGTTGTTATTAGCGATACTGAGATGAAGGATGCTGGGTATGGTATTTTACCTACTATCCTTTCAGTATGTCATTCTCCTGATTGGTGGATAGACACGGGTGCTAATACACATGTATGTTCTGATATTTTCATGTTTTCCTCTTATCAGGTCTCAAGGACCTCTTCTGTGCTGATGGGAAACGGCTCACGTGCTTCTGTTCATGGTGCTGGTACGGTAAATCTGAAATTTACTTCGGGGAAGACCGTACAACTGAAGAATGTGCAGCACGTTCCCTCCATCAATAAGAATCCCGTCAGCGGATCACTTTTATGTCGAGATGGCTTTAAGTTGGTTTTTGAGTCCAATAAAGTTGTAATTTCTAAGTATGTACAGTTTGCTGGAAAAGGTTATGAGTGCGGAGGTCTATTACGCTTGTCTTTGTCAGACTCATGTACTGAAGTTATTAATCATGTTTGCAATGATAATGAGTCCAATATTTGGCATTCATGACTCTGTCATATTAACTTTGGTTGCATGACGCGGCTAGCCAATATGAGTTTAATTCCAAAATTTACCACTGTCAAAGGTTCTAAGTGCCAAGTTTGTGTGCAAGCAAAGCAACCCCGCAAGTCTCATACGGCTGCGGAACCGAAAAATTTAGCACCGCTAGAACTTATACATTCAGATCTTTGTGAGATGAATGGTGTGTTGACAAAAGGTGGAAAAAGATACTTTATGACGTTGATTGATGACTCCACTAGATACTGCTATGGTTATCTTCTGAAATCTAAAGATGAAGCTTTGAACTACTTCAAAATCTATAAAGCTGAGGCAGAAAACCAACTTGATCTTAAAATCAAGCGACTAAGGTCGGATCGTGGTGGAGAGTACTTTTCAAACGAATTTGATTTATTCTGTATGGAACACAGTATTATATATGAGAGGACTCCTCCCTACTCACCTCAGTCAAATGGGGTGGCCGAAAGGAAGAACCGCACTCTAACTGATTTGGTTAACGCCATGTTAGATACATCGGGTCTTTCCAAGGAATGGTGGGGGGAGGCGCTAATGACTGCGTGTCATGTCCTAAACCGTGTTCCTGTAAAGGATAAAATCATGACTCCATTTGAGGAATGGGAAAAGAAAAGGCTTAAACTCTCTTACATACGAACTTGGGGTTGTTTGGCGAAAGTCAATATTCCAATACCTAAGAAGCGAAAGCTTGGACCAAAAACCGTTGATTATGTTTATCTGGGATATGCTTTTCATAGCATTGGCTATAGATTTTTGATAGTAAAATCTGAGGTATCCGACATGAATGTTGGTACAATTATGGAGTCGAATGATGCGACTTTTTTTGAGGACATATTTCCTATGAAAGGTATGTCTAGCTCATCAAATCAGGAGATGACTAGTTCATCTAGTCAGGAATTTTCTATAATTCCTGAACCCACTATGCCGATAGAACACTCTGATGATCTTATGGAGTATGACAATGAAGCTCCCAAAAGGAGCAAGAGACAAAGGAAGGTGAAGACTTCTTCGATACCTACTCACCTGTAGCCAGATTGACCACTATTCGAGTACTACTATCCTTGGCTGCCTCACATGGTCTTCTCGTTCATCAAATGGACGTTAAGACAACTTTTCTAAATGGAGAGCTAGATGAGAAAATTTATATGGAGCAGTCTGACGGATTTGTAGTAGATGGTCAAGAAGGAAAGGTGTGTAAGTTAGTGAAGTCTTTGTATGGTCTTAAGCAAGCTCCTAAGCAGTGGCACGAGAAGTTTGAAAGAACTTTAGCTGCTGAAGGCTTTATTGTAAACGAAGCTAACAAATATGTGTACTATCGCCATGGTGGGGGCGAAGGAGTTATTATGTGTCTCTATGTCGATGACATATTGATATTTGGGACCAACCTCGCTGTTATCGAGGAGGTCAAAGAGTTCCTATCTCGCTGCTTTGAGATGAAGGACTTGGGAGTGGCTGATGTAATATTAAACATCAAGCTACTAAAGGATGACAATGGTGGGATTACACTGCTTCAATCTCACTATGTGGAAAAGATATTGAGTCGCTTCGGGTATAGCGACTGTAATTCTTCTACAACGCCTTACGATCCGAGTGTGCTACTTTGAACGAATTGAAGGTTTGCTAAAGATCAATTGAGATATTCTCAAATTATTGGCTCGCTCATGTATTTAGACATCACTACTAGACTTGACATCTCCTTTGCTGTAAGCAAACTGAGTCGATTTGTGTCAAATCCTGGAGATGATCATTGGCATGCTCTTGAAAGAGTTTTGCGCCATTTGAAAGGCACTGTGATTTATGGTATTCACTATACTGGGTATCCACGGGTACTTGAGGGTTATAGTGATTCAAACTGGATATCTGATGCTGATGAGATTAAGGCCACAAGTGGTTATTTGTTTACACTTGGTGGTGGCGCTGTTTCCTGGAAGTCTTGCAAGTAGACCATCTTAATGAGGTCAACAATGGAAGCAGAACTCACAACATTAGACACAGCCACTGTTGAAGCAGAGTGGCTTCATGAGCTCTTGATGGACTTACCTGTGGTTGAAAAACCAATAACCGCCATCCCGATGAACTGTGATAATCAAACTATGATCTTCAAAGTAAACAGTTCTAAGGATAATATGAAGTCATCAAGGCATGTGAAGAGGAGATTAAAATCTGTCAGGAAATTGAGAAACTCCGGAGTTATTGCGTTGGATTATATCCAAACATCTAAGAATCTGGCAGATCCCTTCACAAAGGGTTTATCACGCAATGTGATAGATAATGCACCGAGGGAGTTGGGTTTGAGACCCACGCTATGCGTTGATCCCAGTGGCAACCCACTCTATGTGATCGGAGATCCCGTGAATTAGAGCTGGGAGACAAGCTGTTGGTCAGCTGAGAGGAGAGTATCCTCATATTATATTTACATCTCCATAAAGATGCAATACTCTCTTAATCTTCATGGCAAGTTGATATTTATCTTAATGTGTTCCAAGTGGCTTTTTATAAGCGGAGATGTTTTCCTGCAGAACATCTCTTGAGAAACACACCTATATGAGTCTGACTGTCAAACGTCGCAGTCCGTGAGAGTTGGGTGCTCTCTAATAAACTCATGAAAGACCCTGGAGTATGATGCATAAGATCCAAACCGCGGGGAAGCCGACGGTAGCCCTGTATCGGTCTAGATTTTGTATGAAATTAGCGCGCAGAAAACTTGTAGTTCAAGGCATAGTCCACTATTCAAGTTGCTAGCTAGTGTAGCATGAAGTTTAACGTGGAAGTTCAACTTAACAGTCTCCACTACACACTGGTATATAAAACAATGTTCTGGAAGGAAAAGTGATGTGATGTGCCAATGAGATTTTGTGGAGGATTGTTGGAATTTGGTGAGTTTTGGGCTGTTGGCCCATTAGACAAATTCTGAAATTCTCTTTGGCCCACTTGTATATGGCAGCATATGGCTATGCTAGTGGTGCTAAAGTTTAGTCCCACATTGCTAGTTGAAGAGGAGTTGGACCACCTTATATAGTAGAGTGTTGCACCACTCACTAAGGTGTGACAACAAGAGTAGCCCTCACGCACTCCTCCTCCTCCGACGCCGCTCGCCTCGCCACACCTCGACACGACGCGCGCGCTCCGCGGGTTGCGGGAATCTTGCCGAGCCGAGCTTTATTTTGCTGGTTGGAAAAACTGATTATGAGTCATTAACGGACACGTTAATTACAGCCGTTTCTAGTTTTTATGGACGTGGCTGTTACTGACTCGGACGTGGGCTGAGCCCACGATCTTCCTAACCTGCACTATACAAGCGTCCGGGCTAAACCTAATCGGCACCGAATCAATCCACACACGCGCCTATCCTCCAGAACCTTGCGTCGCCGCTTTCGTCTTTCCCATCCCAGCTTGCGGCGTGCACCGCAGATCGGGACAGTAGGCCTCCGGAACCCCGCCTCTCGTGAACCTGTACGGGTGAGAGACGATCAAGTTTTTGGGGAGCGCTCAAGCGCGACTACTGGCAACCACGACGTCGTCCGACGGCGAGTTCCCAAACGACAACTTCTTCCCGGACGTCAACGATCTCTTCGACAACCTCAACATGGGCGACGCTGCTGCAACCGCTGCGGCTGCTATTCAGCCTACATCGTATGTAATCTTGATCTCCCTCTTTCGGATTATGCTAGAGTTCTTTGTTCTAGCGTTTGGTGTAGATGTGATAGGTTTATCTTCTATAGATGTAATCTGTTCATCTACTTTGTTGATCTGCATAATTGGTTTTAGTACCGTTTGTATGATCATGATTTATCAGTTTATTATCCAGATTAAATCATATGGATTATTGCTTATATTTCCAACAATTTGTATTCGGATTTAGATTTCGATTTTTTTGATATTTGGATTCTTACCCATTTCAAAAATATCAAAACAAATATGCACTATGAACTATCCACGTAGATTCCTTTATGTTTCGAATTTTAAAACATTTTATCTCACAAACTATAAGTCAAACTGATATCTTTTTTCAAGGTCTGGCTTTATCGCTTCAAAATCTCTGAAACTAGATCTTATGTTGATATGTTTTAAAAACGTTCTTTTGATCTAGTTACCGGATTATACTCTTGGTCATAAGGTATAATCAAGTTGGTTACTAGATTAAAATCGAATGGTTGCCATATTTTTTAAACTTCTCTTATCACCAACATAAGCCTTGCAGAATGGCATGCCATCTTTTACAATGGTAATGTCATCTTTTACGCATTTAGAGTGGATCAAATACTTAGTTTCTAGATAATTAGATCACTGATATGATAAAAAACATATAAATTGTCTGTTGATTGTGTATTATTTGGTGGTGACGGTTAGCTAATAATTTGGTAGCTATAGTATAATAACCTGGCAACAAAAAAAATCATCACAACATATTAAGATGGGATCAATTGTTTTTGTTTCGTTAGTGCTTCCTACAGTGCCCACTTATTTACTCATAAAGAAGAACTAATATGTTGATTTTTCTATAGGAAAGCGATCAGACAGAACAGAACAATAGACTAGTACTGACATAAATTGGCCCCCAGAAAATTAACGGGTGAAAAGAAGCTACTAGCAACAGAACAAAATCCAGACCTGTTGGACCAATGACAGGAAATCAGCATTGGAACTGACAGTGCCGATCTACAGATATTCTCTAGCATACACTATATTTCTTACTCCGTAGTAAAACGTTAAAGGGATGGAGAACTGATACGTCCAATTTGCATCACCATTCTATATCATAATTTGCCTCTATTTATTGATATATTTCATATTAAGAGGTGTTATTTATGTTATTTTATCTGTTTTTCATGTTGGATGATTCTTGGATGATGAACTGCCGGAGTCAGGATTCTGATAGAAAAAGCGGTGTTTTGATGAAATTTCGTGAAGATCAGAGAAATACCAAAAAAACTACAGAAAATTATATTTTCTCAAAAGACGAAGGATGCTAGAAGGGGAGGCGGAGTTGGGCCACAGGGGGCCCACATCCTCCCATGCGCGGGCCACCCTGGGCCGCGCCTATAGGGGGTGTGGCCACCCTGGACCACCTCTGGCTCCTCCCTCTCGCCTATATCTTCTCCTCGAAACCGTAAAGTTGGGGGGAGCGACCACAAAAATATTTCGTCGCCTCTACGGGGCGGAAAACACCGAGAGAGAAAGAGCTCTCCGGCAGACAGATTTCTGCCGGGGAAAATCCTTTCCGGAGAGGGAAGATCGTCGCCATCAACACCGTCATCAAGCTAGACTTCATCGGGATTATCATCATCATCCACACCATCATCTCCACCAGCACCATCATCACCACTCGACCCCGCTGTAACAATTGTGTTGAATCTTGCATAGTTATTAGGGGAAACTTTCCCGGTGTTGATTACTATTGTAGTTGATGCTTGTGACTGGAACCATTGAATTATTGTTTATGTTCATATTGTTATCCATCATTATATCATCTATGATCTTGATCCATATGATGTCTCGTGAGTAGTTCGTTTAGTTCTTGAGGACATGGGAGAAGTCATGTTGTTAGTAGTGGAATTGTGTTGAGGTATTATTCAATGGTTTAATATTTAAGTTGTGGTGCTATTCTTCTAGTGGTGTCATGTGAACGTCGACTACATGATACTTCACCATTTATGGGCCTAGGGGAATGCATTGTGTATTTGGCTACTAATTGTGGGGTTGTCGGAGTGACAGAAACCTGAACCCATTTGCATAAGGGAGTGTAGGAACTCAGAGTTTAAGGCTGTGGTTAGGTTTATATCTTAATCGCTTTCTTGTAGTTGCGGATGCTTGCAAGGGGTTTAATCGCAAGTATGTATTAGTACAAATAAGGTCGGTACATTATCATAGGTTCACCCACACAACACTTATAAAACCAAAGAAGATTAATCAGCTATATGAAACAAAAGCACTTGACAGTATTCCAATGTGTTCTCGAGAACGTTTGGTCCTCATTAGTATTTCCTTCGGCTTGTATTTTGCTAAGAAAGGATTGGGCCACTTGCTGTAATTATTTGCTGTCTTTATTTACTTACACTTTATTTCCTTTCTTTATCAAAAACCCCCTAAAAACCGTTTGCTAAGTATTTACATAGATTTCACGCTCTATACCACTAGTCAACACCTTCTGCTCCTTGTTGGGATCGACACTCCTATTTATCGAAAGTACTATGATACACCCCTTATACTTGTGGCTCATCAAGAACTTATGTGCCTTATTGCTTGCATATAGTAAAAATTCGCTATAAATAACTAGGGATAGGTGAGCACTGCTCTTTGTTTGATTTAGACGTACCTATGTGCCTATGTGAGCGGAGAGGGCCGTTTGCCTACTAGGACTGTTTTCATGGCCTCGGGGAAGACAAAAAGTATGTGTAGATATAAAGTTTTGCTACTCAAATTTGACGAGTTCTTTGGCCTTATTAGGTTGCATGTGGACTTAAATTTAGGGTTTTGTGGGAAAAGCCTCCACAATATCTCGTATATATAAAAGGACCAACTTACAGAGTTACAATTACAACACGACAAGTACACGTACACAACACGTATACGAGACCGTTTCCAACACACTCCCTCAATCTGAACTACTACTACATACAAGATTCAGATTGGACCGGGAACGCTCTAACATCTGTCGTGTGGCTGGTTTAGTAAATATATCAGCCAGTTGGTCATTAGTCGAGATAAATCTGACATACAGCGCGCCTGCAGCAACTCATTTCCGCACAAAATGGAAATCGATCTTGATGTGCTTGGTACGAGAGTGAAAGACAGGATTGTCAGTCAGATAAGTAGCCCCCAAATTATCACACCATAAAATAGGTGCTCACTGCCGTGATACGCCGAATTCGAACCGACTCAACCCACATGGCCATGGCAGCGCCATTCGCCAGCGCCTTGTACTCAGCCTCGATGCTAGATCTTGATACGGTAGGCTGCTTCTTCGAACTATAGGAGACAAGGTTCGGTCCAACAAACACAACAAAACCACCAATGGATCGTCTGTCATCAACACAGCCTACCCAATCTGCATCCGTGAATATGCTAACACCGGTGGAATTAGACTTGCAAATCTGCAGTCCTGTATCCAGCGTACCTTTGACATATCTCAAAATACTCTTAACAACTTCCTAATGAACCTTAGTCGGCTGAGAGAGAAACGGGCATACCTTGTTCACATCAAAAGAAATATCTGGGCGAGTGAGTGTCAAGTACTGAAGTGCACCAACCACACTGCGATACCGGAAAGAATCATCAACACTAAGAAGAGCACTAGACTCACGAGACAGTGGCTCTGTCATGACAAGCGGAGTGGAAGTGGGCTTGCAAAGTACTCCAGCTTGCCCAAGTCCTTGATAGGAAAACTAGCTGCCAGGGACTGTACCAGAAGATCCACCACGGCAGGAGAAGATCCATCAATGACAATGTCATCGACATAGACAAGCATGTAAATCTGAGCAGCACCTCAAGAGAAGATGAACAATGATGTATCCACCTTGGAGGCAATAAACCCAAGCTGAAGAAGTAGCTGACTCAGCCGAGCATACCAGGCACGCGGGGACTTCTTGAGGCCATAGAGGGACCGCTGCAGCTTGAAGACATGCGAGGGGAAGCGGGCATCCTAAAAACCAGGAGACTGCTACATATAGACATCTTCACCCAAGTATCTATGGAGAAACGCATTACTGACATCCACCTGACGAAGAGTCCAACCACGGGAAACTGCAAGAGAGAGCACCAAACAAACAGTGGCTGGCTTGATAACAGGGCTGAAGGTATCACCATAATCTATACCATGCTGCTGAGTGAATCCACGGGTGACCATGCGTGCTTTATGCTTGTCAATCGAACCGTCAGGACGGTGTTTGGTCTTGAAGATCCATTTGCTGCCAACAATATTAACTCCAGCTGGGCGAGGCACCAAAGTCCAAGTGTGAGTATCGCGAAGAGTAGTGAGCTCCTCAGCCATTTCCGCATGCCACGCCGGCTCCTGAAGAGCATCCCGATGTGAGGTGGGAGCAGCAAGAAACGCACGACAGCTGGGGTTATACCGGACAGTGCCATCATGGTAGGTCTTCTCGCGCCGTGTATGATCTCGATTACGATTGAACATGCCATGTACGGGGGCAGGCGCCGGAGCCTTCGACGAACTAGGAGGCGGCTCAGCCAAGGGCGTCGCGGCCAGGGGCTCCGAGAGATCCCCAGCAGATGGCGACGCGGGGTGGCGTGAGGGGCTGGGCCGATGCAGCAGGCGACGGGGAGCCAGGTGAAGGCGGCGTCCCCACGGGCTCGGGAGGCCCAACGCGAGGAGACGTGGGCGCAGAGGCAGGCGACATTGGCGCATCGAAAGACGCTCCCGAGCCATGCACGTCGATCGTGTTGACGTCGCTGGTGTCCGTAGTCGCAGCGCCAGGGGCCGTCGAGGGTACCTGAGACGGCATCAAATAAATATCGTTTGACACAGGCGGGTTAGGAGACAAATAGGACATGTCATATTTACGCATAGGTACATCCGAAACCGATTCATCCATAGGAAAAGATAGAGCATGCTCAAGATCGACGATATCAACAGAAACTCTGGGACTAGAGAAGGGAAAAACATTATCGTCGAACACAACATCACGAGAAATATAAATCCTTCCCGAGGCATGATATAGACACTTGTAGCCTTTATGCATAGTAATATAACCAAGAAAGACACACATCTTGGAGAGGAATTCAAGCTTGCGGGCATTATATTTGCGAAGACTAGGCCAACAAGCGCACCCAAAAATCCGAAGAGAGGAATAAGTGGGATGAACACAAAAAAGGCGAAACAAAGGTGTCTCCTTGTTAAGAACCGGCGTGGGCATGCGATTGATGAGATAACAGGCCGTGAGAAACGCCTCGTCCCAGAACCAAAGAGGGATGGAGGAGTGCGCAATAAGAGCAAGGCCGGTCTCCACCAAATGCCGATGTTTGCGCTCAGCGATCCCGTTTGCTGAGAGGTGTGTGGGAAAGATACACGGTGAGAGATACCCATACGCTGGAAGTAGCCATGGAGTTTGTGATACTCGCCACCCCAGTCGGACTAAACCGCCTTAATCTTGTGGTTCAAAAGACGCTCCACATGATCTTGAAAGGCGTAAAAGACCTGCTCAACATCAGACTTATGTTTAAGAAAATAAATCCAGCAGAAACATGTGTAGTCATCAACAAAACTAACATAATACTTGTACCCTCCAGAAGAAGCAATGGTGGGACCCCAAATATACGAATGAATTAATTCAAGAGGCACAGTATAAACACGAGTGAACATAGAATATGATAGTTGATGACTCTTAGCACGCTGACAAGCATCACACACTAATGGGGGGTTCTTCTGAACTAGTACAAGAAATCTCATGACTCTTAACAATAGAGTTGATGACATTATTTGCTAGATGACCTAAACGCTGATGCCACTAAGAGGGCGGCACCTTGACACTAGTGGAGGCATGGCGAGTGGATGAGGATGATGCACAACAATACGGAACGGGATAAGCTCCTCCATGGCTTCTACCGTGAAGAAGGATGCGCCGGGTTGCCTTGTCCTTTACAAAGAAATCATGAAGGTGAAATTCAACGAACACGTCATTGTCACACATAAGACGATAGACAGAAAGAAGGTGTTTGCTAATGTGAGGGACATGCAAGATATTTTTAAGTTGGAGAGATGAACCGGGTAAAGATGAATGGCCAATGTGCGCAATAGACAAACCTACACCATTAGCCACCTGGACCCGGTCGTTCCCTCCATAGCGTTCATGAACTTGAAGACGTTCAAGCTCGCTGGTGAAGTGATCCGTAGCCCCAGATACCATCACCCAAGGCTGGTTGTCGGAGGAGCTGGTGGAGGCTAAGTTGCCGACGCAGTTGTTGAAGTCCTGGTTGAAGCAGCGATGGCAGGCGTAGTCCTCATGACCCCAGTATTTACATATCTGGCATCTGGGGCGCTTGCTACCATCGTTACGGCCAGCACCGTTGCCGCCCCCGTTGCGGCCACCACCATTGCCGGTGTTATTGCCGTTGCCGCCTTGGCGGCCATTGCAACCATTGCGGCCATCGTAGCCGCCTCCCTGAGTAGCGCCGCAGCCGTTTTGACGGTTGGGCGCAGGCTGGCCAGTGCCAGCGGTAGGCCGCCCCCACCGTAGGGAGCAGAGAAGATCCCCTAGGACGGCGCGTGGCCGCCGCAGGACGCGGCATTCGCAGACGACGACCACCCCTCCACCACGCTCTGCTGAGCCTGCAAGGCCTCATAGGAGAGAACCATCGAGTAGAAGGCAGAGTAGGTCATATCAGCGTTGCTAACACCGAGAGAGGCAGCGATAGGGTTGAAGTCCGATCCGAGCCTGATGAGGATGTGGTTGATGAGCTCGTCGTCGGTGATGGGGGCGCCGGCAGTCGCCATGATATCGGCAAGGCCCTTCATCTTATGCATGTACTCCGCCGTGGATAAATCTTCCTTGGGCAGCGACTGGAGTTGCCGCCTAATGTGGCTAACGTTGGCGCGGCTCTGCGCGCCGAACATGGCGATGACGGACGCCCAGACGGCATGTGCCGTCTTGCAGCCGACAAGCCGACACGCGATGTCATCGTCCATCGCGGAGAGAAGAAGGCCCTTGACCTTCTGATCCGGAGTCCACCAACAGAGGTACTCGGGGTTGTCGACGGTGGTTGCAGCATCACCGGTAGCCCGAGTTAGGGTTTCGGCTTGGGATACAGTGGTACCGTCGAGATGGCCGTGGAGGCTAGCCCCAACGAGGATCGGGATGGCGATCCCCTTCCACAACATGAAGTTCCCCTGTCCGAGTGGCATAGAGATGGCGGTCAAGGAGGAGGGTGCCGATGCCGATGCTCCCGGAACGGAGCCGATCGGACCGATCGGTGCGGAGACGACGATGGCGGAAGACGTAGCCATCTCCAAGAGCGCGGCGACGACGGTCGAAAATAGAGCGACAGCGACGGCGGCGAGTAGTGCGGTGGCGGCGGCGGCGTCGAGAGTGGGGCGACGAGCCGGCGGAAGGAGGAACGGGTTTAGCTCTGATACCAAATTAAATTTAGGGTTTCGTGAGGCAAAGACTTCACAATATCTCGTATATATAAATAAACCAACCTATAAAATTATAATTACACCACAACAAGTAGCACGTACACAGCATGTATACAAGACCGTTTCCAACATGTGGATCCACCATGATGTGTATGTTGGCTTTAGACTCGCCGAGTGCTTTCCGGCGATACACGCACGAGCAGTTCCGACAGTATGTTGCGAGACGTTGCAAGTACTCCTTCTGTTTCAAAATATAAGATGTTTTAGGTTTGTGAAGAAAATGAATCTAGATTTTTTTTAGTGTGTAGATTCATCACAAAGTTAAGTGAACCTATATACTAAAACAAGTCTAGATTTATTTTCTTCACAAACCTAAAACATCTTATATTTTAAAAGGGAGGGAGTTAGATAGCGTGTACGAAGCTAGCTAGCCTAGACTTGATCCTTTATGATCAGTCAGCAGCAACACATCAGCGCACGCACAGTTGTTTGACAGCTAGAGGCCCGTATCGAGCCTTGCTTCTTTATTTCTTCTATATAATCTCACTGTGTAGGAAACTACTCTATCTATTTTAAAATATAAGATGTTTTAGATTTATGAAAAAATTTATCTAAGTCTTATTTTATTGTGTAGATTTACTCAAAACCCAAGTAGACCTATGTACTAAAAGAAGTTTAGATATATTTGCTTTGCAAACCCTCCGTCTTAAAATATAAGATGTTTTAGCTTTGTAAAACAAATGTATCTAAACTTTTTTTTAATATATAGGTTCACTAAGGTTTAAAGTAAATTTACAGAAGCCTAGATACATTTTCTTCATAAATTTAAAACATCCTATATTTTTAAATGAAGGGAGCAGTATATACTAGGTCGTGCTACTCGCGACTCCATAGAGACACCTGCATGTATACGAGTCGTGTAGGAACGGAGCGCATGATGCCACACCGGTATCGATTATGTTTACTTTTCTAACGGTCACACCGCTAAGCATAACGTGTCCTTCACCTCCACCTGAGTCTCAAATACGCCAATTACTGCTTGCCCACGTCTTTGTCAACTGTGCTTTCGCCGCTTCAGGTAGTTTCCAAGTCATCGACTTTGCTGGCGTCAGTTTGACGTTATTGGCCCTCCTCATCCGCGACTTCGGATTTCATCATTTTTCACTAAGCGACCATTATATTGATTATGCCGTTCCGATATGACGAAGTACTGACGCAAACCGGTGTGCAGACATAGGACTGCCCGTGTGGCGACTGTGGCGATATGCCCGTGACTGGCGTGATGCCGATCTAATCTCCCCTCAAATTCTTCTCAGCTACCTTGATTCCTCTGCTCCCTAGATTCCCTTCCTTCCCGATTGCATCCCAGCTGCAAAATCCCCTTTCTTTGGCTCAGATTTACCCGGTATCCAAAGAAAAAATCAGACACGCAAGTCAGTTCATCCTCCGCCGCCTTTTACTCTCGCCTCCGATCTTGCCGCATCACCACCGATTCGCCACCATCTGCTTCATCCTTGCCTACCATCATCTTCCTCTGATCTTCTCTGTCCTATTACGACTCCTCCACCTTTTACTGCTGCGCCTGCGCCGCTCTATCCCTTCCTTTCACTTGTTTTAGGTAGAACCTCACACAAATCAGCCGTGGGAAAATCTGACTCGAAAGAATCAGGTTTCGTCTTGTTGCCCGGAGGTCCTCCAGGTGTTGCTAGCGCTGATAGAAGGCGAGTCATTGGCCTTCTCTTTGCCTGCCCTGGACCTATCGCCAAGCACCATGAAGGCACTCGGATGGAATTGCCAAGGTATGGGTAGGAGTCTTCGCAGTGGAAAGATGTCCCATCTTACGAGGATGATACACTCCACGAAACCTTAGGTAGTGTTTGTCTCTGAGATCAAATCTTCCAAAGTCAAAACATCTGATCTAGTTACTAGATTTAATATGAACGATGCCGTTGTGGTTCCCTCTCGACGTCGCTCGGGTGGGTTGTGGCTCATGTGGAATGATGATTTGCAAGTTCATATTCACAGTACTAACTTTCATGTCATATTGGCGATAGTTGTGAATATTAGTACTAATCAAAAGTTTGGCCTTGTTTGTATCTATGGTGATCCTTACCATCGCCGAACTAGTGACATCTGGAATATGATCGCTGATTTTGTATGATATGGATAAAAGTTCCTCTAATATTAATCGCTCCCACATGTGTGCTTTCCGGCATCTTGTTAAGCAATGTGGTCTCTTTGATCTTTAGGTTACAGTGGTCCCGCATACACTTGGACTAATAAAAGGTTTTCTTCTAAACCCACCTTTGAAAGATTAGACAGGTGTTTGGCTAATGCTGAATGGTGTGTTGCTTTCCCAATATCAAATGTTTATAACATGCCCATTATTCATAGTCTAAGTGATCATGCCGCTATATTGCTTTCGACTGAAGGTCCTGTCCGCAAAGTTAAATGTTCTTTCAAATTTGAAAATTGGTGGCTCAAAGAAAAAGATTTCCAATATTGTGCAAAAGCTGATTGGTACTCCACTAGAAATAAATCTTTCTCTTCTAGGACTAAGCATCTTGCAGGTACACTCAAGATATGGTGCAAGAAGAAAAAGGCTCTAAATCAGGAACTAAACAACCTAGAAGAGCAGATCAAGCACATCCAGATGCAGCCACTAGCTAATCAAGACCATGCTCTTGAAGCATCGTTAGTCACAAGGTATGAGCAAACAATGACCAAACTCACAGAATCTTATGTGCAGCGAGCAAAGAAGCAATGGATCAAAGATGGAGATAGAAACACATCCTTTTTCCATAATGCCATAGTTAAAAGAAGAAGGAGAAATACAATAGTATCGGTAAAAGATGAAAATAATGTTATACAGTTTATGCCAGACAGAATAAGCAATACCTTTGTGAACTACTTTAGATCCATTTTTGCTTCTACAAATACTAACAATGGCAGGCCATACATTGGAACAATTCCTCCCCAAGAACCTCAGGACTACACCAGACAAACAGGAAATTTTGGACACGCTAAAAGACATGAAAAGGAATGCTTCGCCGGGGCCAGATGGCTTCAATGTGGAGTTCTACACTGCGACATGGCAATGGATAGGAGATGATGTGGTACAACTCGTAAGAAACTTCTTCCAGACAGGTATTATGCCAGCTCACATAAATGATACTCATATTGCTCTCATTCCTAAAAAACTTGTTCCTCTAGTCCCGACAGACTATAGACCGATTAGCCCATGTAACGTCATATATAAAATTATTGCTAAGTGCCTAGCTAATAGATTAAAACCTCACCTACCAGATTATGTGCATCCCTCTCAACAAGCGTTCATTGAAGGTAGGCGTATAAGCAACAATATCATTATTGCTCAAGAGATAACTCATTCCTTTGCTTTAAGATCCTGGAAAAGTAAGTCCTTCATGGTTAAAATTGATTGAGTTAAATCCATCGGACATAATTGAACTTGACAGCCGAAATCAGTATGGTCACTGTACTCAGAGAATACAGTTCTACGGTCACTAAATACTCGTCGCAGTGTCACACGAGGTCACTGGGCCATGTGTAGAGCTGTATGTGCCAACGTGTCCATCTGCGGGACCCACTGTCAGTGTCATACAGCCTCCACTGCGTGCATTAATTGCAGGAAACCCCCTCCCCCGACCTCCTCGATATCTTTGCCCAGGAGATCCCCTGCCTTTATTTGGGGCAGCCGATTTCTCCGAGGAGGAAGGCTGGGAGAGGGAACGTCGCCACTCCACTGCTTCTAGACCGCCACGCCGGCGGTCTTCATCGGCAGACAGGGTGGAGAAGGTGTGACGCGGTGGAGCTCGTGGAGGGGGAAGGTGTTGGTCGACCTCGTCGACTCCATGGATTATCCTCGACGGTGCCTGGACGGCGCACCCGCTCCTGTCTATGGTAAGCCCCCAACCTCCACTGATTCGCCTGCAATGGAAGGATTTCCTTTAGATTTAGGGTTTTTTGTTGAAGATGCCGAGGTTCTGGATAAAAGAAAGATGTGATGAGCAGAATGGCGTATGTTTTTAGCAGGGGATGTGAGTGTGCTTTTGGGTGGGGTTTGTGGTAGGGTTTTATGAAAAGAAGGATTTTTATAAACTAAAATTTGTTCGTTCATGCTAAATGTTTGGTTTACTGAAGTGAATTTGGTCCTTAAAATCTCTGAACTTTACTGTTGGGAATTGGTGCTTAAATCTCTGAACTGTACTGTTGGGAATTGGTGATTTGGTTGTATAAATGAAAGTGTTAATGCAATAAAAATGTAGTCCTTTTTTGTTGGAAGTGGTAATGTACTGATGACTGTTACTCCTACTGATTATTTGGCAGGGGAACGTGGTTCATTTTTCAGTTTGGAAATCAACCACGGGTTTTTTTTGTGGGCAGTGGTAACAACATGTCTTATGTTGATGGGCATGTTATATGGTATGATGAAGTAGATTCTCTCACTTGGTCTCCACTGATGCTTGAGAGGATAGTGGAAGAAATTGGATATGAAATGGCTGGAAGAATGAAGATATTTTACTGCATACCCATCCTTACTATGCAGAACAATGGTTTGAGGAAAATAAGGTCTGATCATGACACTAGATTCATGGTCACTTTTGTTGACATAGGTCATCATTGTTTCAGTTTGTATTTGGACCATGATCAAAGCTTTATATTCAAGAATTGGGATGATGTAGTCCAGTATCGTGTTACTTCTTTGCCCACAGTCATAAGCCCTTCCAAGCCAAGTAGCAGCACAGTTCCTTTGAGCCAAGATGATGATTCAGTTCCTGTTCAACTTGATGATCCAGTTCCAATCCAAGTTAGATCTCCTAATGTGGAAGTTGATGAGCCAGTGCCAATTCAAGTTATATCTCCTAATGTGCAAGTTGATGATCCAGTGGATGTTGAGATTGACATGCATGTTGATGATCCAGTGGCAGTTGGCACAAGGAGGCATAGCAAAAGGAAGAGAAGCAGTAGCAATGCAGATTTCATTCGAGAACTAGAAGAAGAAGATGGTGATGCATTGTCTGAAACTGATGGATCAGATTTAGAGTTTGATTGTGTGGACTCAGGTAATGATGTAAGTGATGGAGATGATGACCTCTATGCAGATAATGTTGATGAGGATAGTGATGACACTGATAGTGACAAAAGGAAAAGAAAGAGAGCATCTGTAAAAGGGAAAACCAAGTGTGAAATCAAAGAGGAGGAATCAGAGGATGAGGACCTTTGGGGACCTGAGTCTGATGATGAAACAGTTAAATGCAAATTCAAGAATTTCAGAGAGGATGATCTGCATGATCCAAAGTTTTCAACTGGCCAAGTTTTTTGTAATGTGGACTTGCTAAGGAGAGCTATCAGATCATACAGTTGCAAACATAGAAAGCCCATCAAACTCCCAATAAATGACAAGAAGAGGGTGAGGGCAGTGTGTCTAAAGGACTGCAGTTGGTATCTTTGGGCATCTTCTGACTCTAGGACAGAAGCATTCCAGATCAAGAGGTACACAGCTGAGCATACTTGTGCTGGAAAGTGGAATATTTCTGCTTTCACAGCTAAGTTCATTGCTGATAAGTACCTAGAGACCTTCAGAGCTGATCAAGGCATGAATATAAGAAATTTTTCAAGGATTGTTCAGAAGGGGTGGAATATGACACCATCTAAGAGCAAATTACAGAGGGCTAGAAGGATTGCCATCAATGTGATTTATGGAGATGAGGAACAACAATACAAAATGCTTTGGGATTATGCAAATGCGATAAGGAGGAGCAATCCAGGGACTTCTTTCTATCTTTCACTAAATGATGGTGGTAGATTCAAGCAATGTTACATGTCACTTGAAGCATGCAAAAGGGGATTTCTACAAGGTTGCAGGCTAGTAATTTTCATTGATGGATGCCACATAAAGACCAGGTACAAAGGCCAGTTGTTGTGTGCTGTTGGGATGGACCCCAATGACTGCATCTTCCCTATTGCCATGGCTGCAGTAGAAGTGTAAGACACAGCAGCTTGGACATGGTTTCTTGAGACATTGAAGAATGACTTAGGAATAGTCAACACCACACCTTGGACAATTATGTCAGATAAGCAGAAGGTAATAATCACTGAATATGCCATTCATTTCCTGTGCTTTTCTTCACTAGATGTTTTGAGAACATAGTGGTTTATATGCAATTTCACTGGATGTTTTGCAGGGATTAATCAATGCTGTAAGAGTGGTTTTCTCTGACTCAGAACATAGGTTCTGTGTCAGGCATATGTGGCAAAATTTTCAACAGCTCTTCAAGGGAGATGTGTTGAAAAACCAGTTATGGACAATAGCAAGGAGCAATACTGTCACTCTCTTTGAGAAGCACATGGATCAGATGAAAGTAATTAACTCAGATGCACATGCCTGGCTAGATAACTTGGATCCTAAAACATGGGTTAGAGCATTTCAAAGTGACTTGCCCAAATGTGATATCTTACTTAACAACAACTATGAGGTCTTCAACAAGTAAGTTACATTCCTCTAACTGTATGGTATCATCTAGCACATTAGCCATATAGGAGTAACTTGATTTATATGTTTTTAGATACATACTAGAAGCTAGAGAACTCCCTGTGCTTTCTATGTTGGAAACAATCAAGGCTCAAATAATGACTAGGCATTACACAAAGAACAAAGATAGAAGTAGTTGGACTGGTCCTATTTGCCCAAAGATAAGGAAGAAACTTGACAAGCACATTGAGCTTTCAAGAAATGTGTTTGTAGATGGAGCAGGAGATGGGCTATTCCAAGTGGGTGAACTAGTTTCCTCCCAACCAGTGGATTATGTAGTTGATCTCAAGCATAAAACATGTAGGTGCATGAGGTGGCAGAAAACATGAATCCCCTGTCCTCATGTAATAGCATGCTTAAGGAATGATGGCATAGATCCTGTTACACTAGTTGATAAATGTTATTCAGTTGAGATGCATGATAAGGCCTATGGAAATATAGTATACCCATGCAGAGACAAGACAGAATGGGAAAGAATGAATGGACCTGTTGTACTAGCTCCTCTGTTCAAAAAACATGTTGGGAGGCCCACTAAAAGTAGAAGAAAAGCACCACATGAGGTAGATGCAAGAGGAGGCAAGAAAATGACAAGGCATGGAGTTATCATGCATTGCTCCTACTGTGGTCTACCAGATCATAAAAAATCTGGATGCAAGTGGTTGAAATCAGGACTACCACCACCAAATGCACAAGATCTTAATGTGCCTCCACCTCAGACTGAACCAACTGTGACACAGGTCAGTTACATGCATCCTTATCTGTACATTCATCCTTGTATTAGTTGAATTGCTCCTATCTGTTTTACATGCAGTTTCCTTATCTTTACATGCATCCTTGTCTTTTGTAGGAACAAAACCCAGTTCTTAACAATCCTAATGCTCAAAACCCAATTGCAGAAGATCTTGTTGTTGACACCTTGATCCATGAGGTAAATAAAGAGTATTTGGTCATATTTCACTTAGTTCAAGATTTTTTTGTCATATTTCAATTTCTCATGGAATTGTGCTTGTAGAGAAGCTTGTACAGAGGCAGTTAGATACAAGACCAATTCCTGATTCAACATTCATCACAGATGCACAAAGCCAGCTGTCCCAGACATCTGCTACTGAAGCTAGTTCTACCACTCTCAGGCAGGGTGAATTGGCTCAAAAGTTGCTACAGATGCAACACGAAAAGAACAGAGCAAATGATGAAAGAAAGCTTGCTATAGCTGAAGCAAAATATCAGGCAGAAATGAAAAAAGCAGAAGAGAAAGCTAGGAAGAAACTGGAGCATGAGAAGATAAAAGCTCAACATGCAGAGGCCAACGCAATGGAGGATGCAGAGAAAAAGGAGAAGAGGAGGCAGGAAGGTGAGTTGAAGAAGAAGGCTAGAGTAGAGACCAAGAGAATAATATCAGAAGTAAGAAAAGAGGTAGCTCAGAAGAAGAAGCAAGATAATGCACAGAAGAAAGCAGAAGAGAGGAAGATTGCAGCTGATAAAAGAGAAGCAGAGAGGAAAGCAAAGAGAGTTGCTGAAATTGCATCACACAGAGCTCAGATGGATGCTCACAAAGCTGATATGGAAGCTCACAGAGCTCAAATGGCTTCATTGCCTACAAAGAAGAAAGTCAACATGTTTGATGAGTTGAGGTGTCCCAGTAAATCTATGTAATAATTTAGGCAGATCTGTGAAACTGCTATGTTGCCATTTTGGTGTGTTGAGCTCTTTTGGTTGCTCAGATCTTCTGTAATTTATGTCTTTTAAACTTCTAGCAAACTTGAGCCCTTTTGGTGTGTTCGATTAACTGCTATGTTGCCAGGTTATCATGTGCCATTGAAATGGCAACCACTTATCATCTCTGAGTATTATTGTGTGTTGGAAATGGCAGCAATCTTAGTCTGTTGGAGCTACTACTGTTTATTTAGATGAAATATGTAGTTACATGCCATCTTGGTTACATGCCATCTGTGCATGTGTTTTCTAGCCATTTATGTGTTACATGAATTCTGTGTACTTTCATCAACAAACAATCAAACAGCTTCATTAGATTCCACATTGCTTCAAAAGACAAGAGTACATCCCACATTGGTTAACAACATGAGTACTCTAACAACAACCCAGATTACAAGCAGCTACATTTCACTTCAGTTCACTACAACACTTAACAGATACAGAAGCATCAACACTACATTGTGCTACAACAACAACTCACTTCTTCAGAGTAATGACAGCCATCATTGCAAAGATCACAAACAGCATGGCCACCACAATCTTTAGCAGAACCAGAACCTCCTTCAGTTCTTCTATCATCATGTTCTGTTTGAGCTCCTGTCTTGGCACATTGGTCAAGTTCTGCTCCTCCTTCCTAAGCTGGAGCTCTTCCCTTCTGTCCTCAGCCCAACCCAGGGCATCCATAGCAGCATCTCCATGCAGGTAGTTGTGCTCGAGCAAGTATCCAATATACTCAAGCTCCCAGTTCCAGAAATTGCAACCGAACTGCCAAATCAGAAACCAAATTACAATATGTACTCCAGAAATTGAAACAGAACTGCCAAAACTACAAAGAAAGGAACTTACACCATGGCGCATGCACTTGTAGTAAACCCAGCCAGGGTTCTCTGGCGTCCCTGAGCGACACTGCTTCACCACCCTCCCGCAATCTGGGCACGGGATCAGGGGAAATGGAGGGGCTGCACGGCGGAGCGCACACCGGCTGGAGCTTGCGCTAGACATGGCGGGGCTACTACGGGACTGCGAAGGCGGCCGGAGAACTCCGGTGGCTAAGGTGCGGCGGCGCCGCCAATCTAGGGTTCGTCGAACTGAGAGGAACGGTGCGGCTGAGAGAGAGAGAGAGAGAGGACGCGAAAGGGTCCGGTCGAACCGTGAGGGGATACTGATTCCGCCACACTTTTGCAAATAGC
Organism: Avena sativa; assembly: GCA_916181665.1. Taxonomy (NCBI): domain Eukaryota; kingdom Viridiplantae; phylum Streptophyta; class Magnoliopsida; order Poales; family Poaceae; genus Avena; species Avena sativa. The sequence goes on along the minus strand of OV702299.1, from coordinate 525,109,186 downwards.
CCCCTACCTATTATCCGTGTCGCATACCTAACCGTTCAATGAACTGACAGTGGGTCCCGCAGATGGACACGTCGGCACATACATCTCTACACATGGCCCAGTGACCTCGCGTGACACTGCGACGAGTATTTAGTGACCGTAGAACTGTATTCTCTGAGTAAGTGACCATATTGATTTCGGCTGTCAAGTTCAATTATGTCCGATGGATTTAACTCAAATTGATTTAGCTAAGGCTTTCGATAGGCTTGAATGGAACTTTATTGTCACAGACCTCGCTCGTAAAGGCTTACATGGTCATTTCATCAATTTGATATACTCATGTATTTCCTCACCGACTTTTTCCGTTCTTATAAATGGCCAACCGTTTGCTAGATTCCAAGGAAACAGAGGTATTAGACAGGGTTGTCCCCTTTCTCCCTATTTGTTTGTTCTTGCTATTAATGATTTGTCTATTGCTCTTCAAGAAGCCATGTCAGCTAACTGTCTTGCAGGCATAACCTTGGGACCAGATTGCCCTCCAATCCACTCTCTTTTGTTTGCGGATGATCTTTTGATTTGTGGGCAGGCTTCAGTACAAGAGTCTACTCGAATGAAAGATATTTTGCAGGAATTTTGTCAGCGCTCTGGACAAACGCCAAATTGGAGCAAGTCTGGAATAATTTTCAGCAAACATGTGACACCTACAGGCAGACAAGAAATCACACAAATCTTCCCGGTGTCGCACATTGATGACAACTTCATCCACTTAGGGCATCCTCTCATTCTACCAGCCAAAGATAGAGCTTCAGCCTATAACTTTGTTTTCGAAAAATTCAAATCTAAGCTTAGTACCTATAAAGCTGATAAGCTTTCCCATCCGGCTAGACTTGCTCTCATCAAATCTGTTTTTGCCTCCATCCCAGTGTACTACATGTCCAATATCCTCTTCTCCAAGAAATTTATTGCCAAACTCACTGCCATCATCCGAAACTTTTGGTGGACTGGAGTTAAAGAAGAAGCTCATTCAAAAGCCCTTTGCTTAAGAGCTTGGAAAGATATATGCACTCCAAAATATGAGGGAGGCCTAGGCATTAGAAATCTCCAAGCAATGAACCAAACCCTTATTCTTATGGCTGCTTGGAGAATTGCAGATCAGCCAAAAAACTTTCTCCATGCGGTGCTAAAATCCAAATATTTCCCTGATTCCTCTATTTGGCGCCCAAATACAAATACCCCAAAATCGGCCTTTTGGGCCTCCATCATCAAAATTCTCCCCATTCTCAAAGCTCATTCCTTCTACCAGATAACACAAGGTCGAATCTCAGTGTGGAGTACCCCGTGGTGCAAAGATTGGGCACACATTTATGATGCGCTCATCATTCAGCCTGGTGAATTTTCATACCCGGCCCAAGTAAAAGATCTCTGGCTCGCCAATCAACAAAACTGGAATAATCAGCTTATAGACTCTCTCTTCCAGGCCCCCATGGCTGTCACAATCAAAAACACACCAATCATTTGCTCGCAGGATGAGGACATTCTCTGCTGGAAGCTAACACCCACGGGTAAGTGTAATACTAAAAGTGCATATCGAGCGTGTCTTCAAAATTTGCAGGAACAAGGAGAGCCAATGCCGAGACAGGTTCCTCCGGAAACCATACAATTGTTAAATCAAATTTGGAGAAACAAAGAGATAACTCCAAGAGTTCAAGCATTTGGATGGATATTACTTCGTAAAGCCATGCCTACAGGTGCGAGGGCAGGTAAGTACAGTAAACACATTAGCAAGCTTTGCTGCAGGTGTGATATGGAGGAAGATGAAATCCATCTGTTTTTCACATGCAACTTTGCTAGAGCTGCTTGGTTTAGCATGCCCTGGCATATTAGAACTGACATTCTTATTATAAATACTACCTCTCTCACTCATCTGCTGCTTAAGCTTTTAAATATGAACCATCCATATGCCTCACTTACAAATGTGTTAACTTTTATGTGGTGTCTTTGGAAAGCTCGAAACGACTGTTTGTTTAACAGGAATCAGGGATCCCCAAGCCAGGTTCACCACATGGCGAATGCAATTATGAAAAATTTAGAGATGGTGGACATTCTACAGACTGGCAGGAATATGGAACACCAGGGGGAGCAACGCGTTGAGACACTAGCGACCAGGCAAGGAGCAACGATCATGACTGACCTGGCAATTCAAGGCCCAAAAATATACTCAGATGCAGCCTGGAAGACAAACAAATCCCCAGGTGCAGAGGGAAGAGCCATTACAGGACTTGGAGTATTTTGCGACCTCAAACAGGGACTGCATCCCACGATCGTCCTCATACAAGCATCAACAAAATTGGCTCCGTCGGCTTTGCAAGCAGAAGCTACATGCCTGCTCCTAGCAGCAAAAATAGCCAATCTTCTTCAGATTCAACATGTCACTTTTCTCACAGACAACATGTCTGTTGCTAGAGCGGCGGCAACAATCAAACCCACAGATCAACAGGTTCCGTGGGAGATTAGGCAGCACATTGCTCAATACAAGCAGGTCTCCAAGGAATTGAATCCAAATATCTATCACATAAAAAGGGACATCAACGGTGTAGCACACAATTGCACGCATCAGGCAATCAGGCGGTCACAGGCTGGGCCTATCTTTAGCTGCTCAAATTCATCTCATGTAAATGGTGCATGCCCTATAGCTTTAGCTTTGCAAAATCTATTTCTACAGGGTATTGTACTACACGCTCTAAACTGTTCTTGAGCTGAATAAAATTGGCACCTCCGGCGCCTCTCTTTGTTCAAAAAAAAAGATATGACGAAGTACTTGCCCTCCTGGCGAGCCGCCCTTTCCCGAGGCAGCCTCTCCCGAGCCACCCCTAGGCGACTCCGGGGGGCCTCCTCTCCGTCCTCCCCTAGAACCCCCAACCCTCACAGCGTCGGCCACCGTTGCTGCCGACTCTGGCGGCGGTGGTGACGCCCTGTCCATCAAAGAGGGGGGAGGGGGTCTATGGCGTCGTAACATGTGGGAGGTGCGGCGCTGGCTGTGGGCTTGGTGTGACACGGCCGTTTTGGACGGGGCCTGAGGATCTTCGGCGGCTGACGAGGAGAGGAAGGCACGCCGCCGTCAGGCTGGGCTGATGGATATACGCTGCTGTGGGTGAGGTTGTGGCCTAGCCACGCCGATCTCCTGGCGATTGAGGTTGCCCTCTCCTCCTCTGTTGGTGTTGCACAGAGATGAGGGGCGACGTGGGGGCTTGCTCGTCTACTGAAAAAAGGCGGCGGTCCTAGGATTTCTTTCGCGCCAAGACGAGGATCTACTTGTTGCTTGCCCTCTTTGATCTGGTCGGAGTGGCGAGTTCTGGAAGGCTTCACCGGCGAACTACCATGGGAAATAATGACTAGAGATTGCCGGACTGGAGGGATTTGGTCGCGCACACCCATGTTTTACTCTGACCATTTGGGTTTAGAGGGAATGCTTCGAAGCTCTGTTTGCTGTTAATATCATGGGGCATGTTCTCGTTTCATGGTGCTGGCGGAGAATGTCATGGAGACCGAGATCTGAGGACTGATAATGGTGGTTCGAGTCTGGGTGGTGAGGAGGAATTGGCTTGGTGACTCGTGACTTGGAGCAGTGGCATGCAAGTGGGGGTGACTGCACAGGAGAGGTTCACAGTCCTATCTTTCAGGGTGAAAATCGAGGGTCTGGTCTTAATTGGTTGTGTCTAGCAATGGCCTTGTTGAAGGTATTGTTTTGACAGCGTGGAATTTTTTTAGGGTGAAAACCTAAGATCTATGATCGACGATGACGGTGTTTGTGCATGATGACCCACTGATACGCCGGAAACGTATCTATAATTTTTGATGATCCATGTTTTTTTAGTATCTACTTTGATTTGCTTGTCTACACTTTGAGATGCTTTTTACATGTTTTCTGGTACTAACCTACTAACAAGTTGCAACAGTGCCAGATGCCTGTTTTCTCCTGTTTTTGGTTTCAGAAAAGTTAGTAAAGAAATATTCTCGAAATTGGACGGGACAAACGTCAAAGTCAATTACTTTCCGTGGGGAACAAGAAGTCTAGAGGGGAGACGAGGAAGCGGGCCAGGACAGCCAGACCCCCTAGGCGCGACCAGGGGTGGGCCTGTGCCTGGCTAGGGTTTGGCCCCCCTGTTCGCCTCCTCGGCCTCCCCCTTCGCCTATAAGAAGCCCTCGATGCAGAAACCCTGAGCACCCGATCAAATATCCACGAAACCGTCTGTAGCCGCCGCCACCATCGTCCCTAGATCGGAGGGATCTGAAGTTCTTCCCGGCACCCTGCCAGAGGGGAGATCATCCCGAAGGCCTTCTCTCCGGTATGATGCGTGAGTAGTTCCACCTTGGACTATAGGTCCATGTAGTAGCTAGATGGTTGTATCTCCTCCTTGTGCTTTCATGTATAGATCTTGTGAGCTCCGTTCATGATCAAGATCTAATCTATTTGTAATCATGCATGTTGTGTTTGCGGGGATCCGATGGATATTGAGATTATTATATTGGTTTGATTAATGGTTTTGTCATTATGATTCTATCATGTGTGTGTTGTTTGTGATCTTGCATGATCTCCGTTGTTAGTAGCTATCTTGGCCAAGTAGTTGCTAGTGACTTCAAGAGGGGGTATTTATGCTCGATAGTGGGTTCATGCCTCTAGTTTCCAAGTGAAGTGACAGAAATCTCTTCGGTTGTTGATGTGCTATTGCTACTAGGGAGAAAACAACGGTCTCTTGTTCATGGAACATGTGGACTGTTTACCTTACACACTTTGCTTAATGCAGTTGTCTGTTCCTTGCAACTTAATACTGGAGGGGGTTCGGATGATAACCTGAAGGTGGACTTCTAGTCATAGATACAATTGGATGGCGGTCTATGTATCTTGTTGTATTGCCCAATTGAATCTCATAGGATCTTTCTGACTAGTAATTGCATTGTTATGCCTTGCTCAGTTCCTGTCAATTGCCCTGGTGTAATTTGTTTACCCTTCATGCCATGTTGTTTATCTAAGGAGAGCACCTCTAGTGAACTATGGACCCCGGTCCAATCTTTACCATTGATACATCTTCCACTGTTACTTGTTTACTTGCTGCAAACCATTACCTTCCACACCATACATTTAATCCTTTGGTATAGCAAACCGGTGAGCTTGACAACCTCACTGATTCGTTGGGGCAACGTCTTGAGTTTGTGTTGTGCAGGTATCCGCGTTGCTTGCAACACCTGTGTGACGTTTCCTTCCTCCTTCTTGTTCGATAACCTCGGTCTCAACTGAGGGAGAACTTGCTGCTTGCTCTTCACACCCTACGCTTGGGGTTACCAACGAAGTGCCACGTCAAGCATCATCAAGGCTTTTCTGGCGCCGTTGCCGGGGAATAAAGAAAAAAGCTCCCACGTCAACTAGGCGCGATCAACAACTTTTCTGGCGTCGTTGCGAGGGAGGCTAAGGATGTCTTCACAAGGGGAGTCCTTCACTTCCTTTCTCTTTACTTTGTTTTTAGTTTGCTTCATTTCTTTTGCTTGGTTTTGTTTGCCTCTTTCCAAAAAAACACCCAAAATTTTTAGTCTAGTTTGGTTTGCTTGCTTTATTCAAAAACACAATAAATTAGTTCCTGCTCTACTTGCTACCATGTCTGGTTTTGGATCAACCTTTATTTCCCTTATGGTAGAAATCTCCACTTTTAAGCAAAAAAGTGAAAAAAGTTTTAAAGAATCTTGGTCTAGAATCTCTGCTTTACAAAGGGGAACTAAGCCTAAGGTGAGCCTTAGCTTGGTTATTGATAGTTTCTACCGCGGTATTGCTCTTCGTTATAGATATGCTTTGGATGCTGTGGCTGAGAAAGATTTCTTGCTATGTACTGAGGATGAAGCTTTTGATGTCATAAAGAAATTAATCATGATTTATGGTACACCTGGCAAGTCTGATTCCTATTTCACAAATATTTGCTATGTATTGCTGCTATGAATAGTTGCTATCACACGCTTAGGACTTACCATGATTATGTTCCCATAAATTCTGAGCCTTCAAAGTGGTTTCCCACAATCAAAGTCTCAATAAACACTACACTTTTTGATGCTCGCTCTGATATCATGTCTAAATTTTTCCTCATGCCTAAAGATATTTATGATTCCTTGAGTCTTTGGGGGCTTACTGAAGGAGGAGAGGAAATCTCTCTTACCAACAATGCCACTATATTACCCATTGGAATAGCTGAAGGTGTGTTTACAAAAATCTTAGGAAAAATGGTGTCTACTGATTATCTTGTTATTGAATGTGTAGGCAAAGGACAAATCACACTTGGAAGATATCTACTGAAACACCTTGGGGCAGTAATAGATGTGGGGAAAGGCATCATGCATTTTGCTCCTCCGGTCAGCAATCATATTTTCCCTAAAGAGAAGAAGAAAGGTAAGAAAGGAAAGAACAAGAGGGGTAATGCTTCTTTATTTGAAAATACTTGATTCTTCTTGCTTCTTGTGTCTAACTTAAAGGCGTTAAAGAAAAGTACTTGTTGGGAGATAACCCAAGAGTTTCCTTGAGTCTTGGAAGTTATTACTTCTGTAATGAACTCTCCTTATCCTTTTTTGTTTGCTTTTTGTGCCAAGAATGACCTCTAATGAGAGGGAAGTAAGATTTGGGGAGTTGCTGTCCCGAAACAGATTTCTGTCCTCCACCAAAACAATTCGTGAGGAGTCTCTGTAACTCTGATTGAGCTCAAAATTTACGAATAAATTCCTCAGCATGTTAGCTAACTTTATTTAGTTCAACACTTTTTGATTTGAGCAACATCAGATGTTCGAAAAAATCGGTTTCTACCTGCTTGTCTGTTTTGACAGATTTCTGCGATTATTTGCATTTGCTTCTTATTGATTCCTTTTTGAGTTCTCTTTAGGTGACTCTAGATTTTTGAAGGATTTACTACAGTAGCTTGTGTTTTTAGTGAAAAGCCTTGCTATTCCAAAGCTTTGCCAGTGGTCTAATATCTTTTGAATACACTAATGTTGGTAATGAAGATTGTGTGAAGGAAAAATTTCAGGTGTAAAGAGAGAATGATGCAATGAAATGAAGAATGGACAAAAGCCCAAGCTTGGGGATGCCACCATGGTGTCACCCCAAGAAATATCCAAGAGGTACAAGCGTCAAAGCTTGGGGATGTCCAAGGAATCCCCTTCTTCATCAATAAAAAGCTTAGGTCTGTCTAGACACTTCGTTTTTATTGTTTCATGCACAGTTGTGTTGTTCTTGGAGCGTCTTAGTTTTCGTTTGCTTTGCTTAGGTTGTTTATTTTGCTTGAATAAAGTAGTTTGGATCCCCGTTCTCGCTGTGTTGTTTTGCAAATAAGTTGCTTGGTGTTGGAAAGGAGTAGTAAGTCTTGTTTGAAGTGCAAGAGGAGCTTGCATTGACTGTGACTTATACTTTAGCATGACATGCTAGGTGTTGTTTTGACCTTATGCTTAGTGATTATTGCTGTAGCATGTCTTGTTCCAAACAATTGGGATTTCTTAGTGTGCCTTGAATAAATTATGCGTTGTTTTAGCATGCAAAAGCATAGTATTGTGGTATTCTCCTTTGATGCTTTGCTTGGATTGACTTGGCACATGCTCACACCATGTTATGACTATGACAAGTCACCATTAGCCTCTATGATCATTTAGTCCTTGACTTGTAGTACCACTCTTTGCTTTGATTAGTATGCTTTGTTACTCTGCATGATTATGGCCACTATGCTCTCTTAGTTGGTTTCTCCCAGTCTTTTGCTAGCCTCCACTTGTATGAGTAAGTTCTACTCATGCTTCCAACTCCCAAGAAACCAAGTTATTCCAAAGTGTCCACTATAAACTCCTATGCATGGTGTGTTACACCATTCCAAGTATATTCTTGCTTTCATCTATCTTCCAATTAAAAAGTATTTTGTTATGTGAAAACTTAGTGATTAAAGCCCCTCACGAACTTGATGGCACACTTTATATTCTTTGCCCATAATAAACTTGAACTATTGTGACAACTTTGTTGTATATGCTTGCACTTATAAGTTGGAATTAGCAGAACCGTGCTATCACGGGGAACGTTTTCAACAGTGCACTTGTACTTTGTACTCAGTTGATATCATGTTCGTTTGTCTATGGATGTCACTAGTGTGAAATAAAGAGGGAACTTGTAAGTCAATGGAGTTTGTATCCTGTGTTAGAGAAACGCTTGGGCCGCTAGCCTAAGCCATGCCTAATCATGGTGGAAGCTTGCAGCATCACCATAATGAGCTATCTATGAAGCATCCTCAATAAAATGCTATGCATATGGTAAATAAAAAGATTGCTGAGATGCTCATTGTTTGCTTGCCTTGTCATTTTGGTTATGGGAAAGCTCCTGTACCATGTGCAAGGGGTACCCCGTTGGTGGTTCTCAATGATATGCAAATACTTACAATGACAAGAACTTACCTGGACCCAAAGTTGAGTATGCATGAGGAGTGGCCCTCGTATTCAAGGGACTTAAGATTGCCAACTTATACTTCGTCAAGCATATACACCATCTTTGCCACTTTAACCTTAACCACTTCAAGATTCTTATGATAGGGCAATGAGGGATGAAAGCTAACAAGTACCATAATTTTTGGAAGCTCTTTTTGAAACTTGTAATCCTAGCTTCCTTTATAAAAAGACCTTTCTTCTACCATTATTGAGTCTCCACCTTCTACCTTTAGGCACCATTAAGAGAGCATGGTTATCATTCTGTGTGCAGTGTTCCAAAGCTTATTAATTGATGCATATTGTGATATTACTTGTTATTGTGCTATTTGTTTCTAGTCACCCTTGTGAACTTTGAAGGTGTCCTATGCATCTATATTGCTACTCTATGAGGGACAAACTGATTGCCACTATGCCATGTTTTCTGTGTGTGAAATAAACAAACATTTTCAATGCATGTTATTCATGATCTTTGTTTGTAGATTGCCATGTTGCATGTATAGTTACTATGTCCTATTGTTAGAACTCCATCTTTCATGCACATGTTTAGAGTTCTTTGATCCCAGCTTTCATTGCTTGCAAATGGTTGGATCTTTATTGTGAGGGTGCATGTCACCTCAAAAATTATTCTTTTTATCACTTACCTACTCGAGGAAAAGCAAGAGTTAAGCTTGGGGATGTTGATACGTCGGAAACGTATCTATAATTTTTGATGCTCCATGCTTGTTTAGTATCTACTTTGCTTTGCTTGTCTACACTTTGATGTGCTTTTTACATGTTTTCTGGTACTAACCTACTAACAAGTTGCTACAGTGCCATATGCCTGTTTTCTGCTGTTTTTGGTTTCAGAAAAGTTAGTAAAGAAATATTCTCGGAATTGGATGGAACAAACGTCAAAGTCAATTACTTTCTGTATGGAACAAGAAGTCCAGAGGGGCGACGAGGAAGCGGGTCAGGGCAGCCAGACCCCCCCAGTCACGGCCAGGGGTGGGCCCGCGCCTGGCTAGGGTTTGCCCCCCTGATCGCCTTCTCGGCCTCCCCCTTCGCCTATAAGAAGCCCTCAATGCAGAAACCCTAAGAACCCGATCAAATCTCCACGAAACCGTCTATAGCACCCGCCACCATCATCCCTAGATCGGGGGATCTAAAGTTCTTCTTGGCACCCTGCCGGAGGGGATATCATCTCGGAGGCCTTCTCTCTGGTATGATGCGTGAGTAGTTCCACCTTGGACTATGGGTCCATGTAGTAGCTAGATGGTTGTATCTCCTCCTTGTGCTTTCATGTATAGATCTTGTGAGCTCCGTTCATCATCAAGATCTAATATTTTTGTAATCATGCATGTTGTGTTTGCGGGGATCCGATGGATATTGAGATTATTATGTTGGTTTGATTAATGGTTTTGTCTTTATGATTCTATCATGTCTGTGTTGTTTGTGATCTTGCATGCTCTCCGTTGTTAATAGCTATCTTGGCCAAGTAGTTGCTAGTGACTCCAAAAGGGGGTATTTATGCTCGATAGTGGGTTCATGCCTCTAGTTTCCAAGGGAAGTGTTGGGGAGATGACCCCGGATAGGGTCAAGACAGGGGAAAGACGAAAGGAGTCTCCCTTGTCATGAGCCGAGTTACTGTCGATATCGGCCGATTCATGTAAGATTCGGCCGAGATAAGCAAGGCCATGACAGATACAGAAGGAGTAACACCTTGTCCGGCTGACATATGAGTTAAGTCGGCCAAACGAGTCTGAGTAACTTGAATACAGGTGAAGGCCGAGCCGAGTCATGCGAGACAAGACCGAGTAACACGAAGCTTGCAGGAGAAGGAGGTGCCTATAATCAAACCCTAGTCACTGGCTAGGAGGAATCTGAATAGAGCCAAGCACAAAGGACAGGGAGCAGAGCAGCAGAAGGGCAGAAGAAGGTCATAGAGGTGACAGTCAGGGATCCCGAGGCGCGCATGTGAGGCTCTCTGGAACATTGCCGTCGATAGAAGGGGGACACGGAAAGGAGGTCGTCGAGTTACCATAATGGGACAAGCATATTCTTAGAATATGCTTGCCACGTCAGCCCTAGAAGGAACCAAGGCACCCCTTTATAAGGGAGACGCGGGCTCCTGAGGGGCGATCGATTCATTCTACGCCGTAAGGCTCGTGTAGTAGCTCTCTTCTTTCTGCAAACATCTCAAGGAGCACTTGTAGTCCTAAGAGGAGAAATAAAGATCTGCATGTTAGTCATTTGAGTGTAGAAATCACTACATCTTCCCTCTCCGGATCCCTCTAGCATCCATTGGCCCCATACTTTAGCCTACCCATGGAATCTGCCATGCCACCACCACGACAGTTGGCGCCCACCGTGTGGCCAGTAGCGGTGCTAGCTGGAGTCAAGATCCGGATGGGAAACTTCATCCACACTGGCGAGCGCGTTGTCTCTGGCTTAGTCCAGAGATTCGATCTCTGGGACTATGTCAGCGATAACGCAGGAAGCTTTAGGAGGAAAGCGCCTCCACGCAACGGCGTCTTCATCAACTTGGGCACACACAAGGTCTACGTCGGCGTCGACACCTCCTGCGTTTATCCTCACCAAGTTGTTGATGCAGGAGAGCCTCCCCTCAGTGCCGCTAACGGTCCGCGTGGAGCACGCCCCGTCGGCAGCGTCGAGGTGATGGTCACAGCCGCAGTACAGGCGGCGGGAGCAGGCGCCGGATCAAGCAAGGACCCGATGGCGGGAGGACAAGTGACCACAAAGCAAGCAGTCCCACAGCCCACCGAGGTTGATCTATCAGCAACCAAGTCAGCCGAGGTGCAGGAGACAACACCAAAGGCAGCAAGGGTAAGATGGCCACCTCTGGAAAGACCAGAGAATATTCTCCAGGCAATTGTAGATAATCTAACCACGCCCGTGGCGCCGATACTTGATCCGGCTAATGCCCAGGCAGAGTTAGAAGAGACTAGGAAGAAAGTACTGGTAGAGGCAAAAAAGGTGTCGGCCTTGCGGGAGTCCTTGAACAGGACCACGCGAGAGTATGCTAAGGCAAACAAACTAGATGTTGCCCCCGAGCGGGTAGATGAATTAAGATTGAGAGGAAAAAACCTCATGAATGATATCAACAAAGAGCACGAGACTCATAAGGCAGATTCAGTTGATCTGGCTTGCCGAGGTATAGCACCCCGGCAAAGAACCTAAGGGCGGCAAATGCCGCTGCATTGGAGTTAGAAGGATTAACCGGCGAAGCCCGGCAGAAACAACAAGAAAGAGTGAATGAACTGGTGCGCATTGTGAACCAGCAGAATGAGGAATTACTAAAGGCTAACCCGGCGAGACCGGGAGCCTCGCGTCTGGTTCATTCGGCGGGAGCAGCACCCGCATTATCAGGCAGAAGCATCCTCGCCTGGGAACAACGCGTGAAAAGATAGAGCTGTGACCTCAGGAAAAATAAATAAGCAGATTGTTTCGTATGATCCGGCGGTGGCCAGAAAGGTCAATGATAACAGAGGCAACGGCAGCCGAGGTAACAGTGGAGATATAAACCCCGGCCGTGCGAATAAAGGGCACGGATACCTTGGAAGGGGAAATCATGAGAACAATAATCCGACAGAGGGAAGGAGAAACCCACCGCCCGATCCTCATCCAAGGTATGAGCCTCGGCAAGAGCGAGAAGTGAGACCAGCTCACCATCATCAGGCAAATGAGAGGTACAATGGTGGTTACTCGGATATGGAGCATGCAGGGCATGGTGAGAATAACCATTATGGGGTACAAGAGAGAATCATATACAGAAACTTGCCATCAAATGATGCAGGACTAAAACTCGACATGTTATATTGGTCCGAGCTATTAGAGGAACAGGGTCCGCCTGGTCCGACGTGCTTCGGGCCCCGGATCATGGGCGAACCACCAGTGCCGAACTTTCAACTGGCAAGGGGCACAAAAACATACAATGGGAGCACAAAACCACAGGATTGGTTGATTGACTATGCCATAGCGGTGAAAATAGCAAGTGGAAATTTACGATGGGCGGTGAGATACGTCCCACAGATGCTGGAAGGACCAGCCAGAGTGTGGCTGAACAATCTGCCAGCAGGCAATATCAACTGTTGGCTAGATTTTGAAGAGATGTTTGTCAGCAACTTCACCAGTACCTATAAAAGGCCAAACAGGCCATAGCAACTCGCTATGTGCAAGCAGAGGCCGAATGAAACAGATAGAGAATTCTTGACTCGGTGGTGTAACCTCAGAAACTCATGCGAAGGAGTCATAGAGTCTCAAGCGATAGCTTGGTTTGCCCAAGGCTGCCGATATGGAAGTGTGTTGTGGCAAAGGCTGCAAAGAGATATGCCAACTACTTTGGCGGAGACAATCAGGATAGCAGATTCGTATGCTTTAGGGGATCCGACGCAACCAAACTTAATGTCGGCAGAGCATCGGGAGCACCAGGATCAGTATACAAGAGATGCAGCCGGGTCATTGAGGCGAAATGAGTTCCGAGGTAGAAGAAGGGAGGAAAGACCGGATTACAGGTATGCTTCCAATCAGGTGGCAGCGGTAGTGCAAGATCAGCCGAGTCACGGAAATAGTCAGCGACAGAAAAATGGTCCTCAGCAGTGGACACCGAGAAATGAAGGGAAGAGACAGTGGACTCCAGAACAGAAGAAGCAGTGGCAGGACAGGGCCGAAGTACACGTTTGAGTCCATGTTGGATCAACCGTGTAAGTTTCACACTCCAAACCCGGCCAATCCGGCTAATCATACATCTCGGCAATGTCCCTGGATGAAAAATGCAATAGGGAACCCAGCGGGCATGCAAGTGTCTCCTCATCAAGCGCATCAGCAGCAGCAGCCACAATTAACTGGGGCAAATGCACAGCAGTTAATGTTAGCTCCACCTCCTCCGAGGTATGATAACTCGGACCGGAGAGATGCAGTGCATCAAGTGATAAATCAAGGTCAGGATGGAAGGACTAACCCCGGAAATAATGGACGTAATGATTACAGGGAGCATCATCAATCATATTGTGTGTTCACAACTGATCAGCAAGACATGCAAAGTGTACAACGCCAGCATATGGAAGTGAATGCTGTTATGCCGGCAATACCAAGGTATGTGTCTTGGTCAGATTAGGAAATAACCTGGAACATAAAGGATCACCCAAAAATAATGCCGAATCTGGGGTCGTACGCACTCGTACTAGATCCGACATTTGTCGGGCCCAGCATTAATGTGAAATTTTCAAAAGTACTCATTGACAATGGAAGCAGTATCAATATCATGTACAAAGATACGATGCATAAACTCAGAATAGCGCAGAATATGCCGCAATCCACAAGAACCACATTCCATGGAATAGTGCCGGGACTTTCGTGCGAACCCATTGGGAAAGTCCGAGTAGATGTATTATTTGGCACAAGGGAGAATTGCAGAGCGGAAAATTTGGAGTTTGAAGTGGTGGACCTACAAAGTTGCTATCATGCTTTACTCGGACGGCCAACATTGGCCAAATTCATGAGCAGCTGCCACATTACTTACTTGAAAATGAAGTTACCCGGACCACAAGGGGTGATAACTGTAGCCGGAGATTACCGGAAGTCGATGGAATGTGCTTCGGCCGGATCAAACCTGGCCGAGTCATTGGTGATTGCAAGAGAAAAAAGAAGGATTTAGGAGGTAGCGACTCTCGCTCAGTCGGCACAGCTGAATATGCCGGCATTAGCCAACCCACATGGAAGTGTTTCTTTCCAGCCGACGAAAGAGACAAAAAAGGTCCAGATAGATGAGCAGTTCCCGGAGCGCACCATCACGATTGGTGCCGGCCTAGATGCCAAATAGGAAGGCGAGCTTACCAATTTCCTCCGTGAGAATCGAGATATCTTTGCGTGGTCAACTCAAGACCTGCAAGGTGTGCCGAGGGAGTTGGCTGAGCACTCTTTGCATGTAAGGCCAGGAGCAAGGCCGGTGAAGCAACCTCTCCGCCGCTTCGCCGAAGACAGGAGAAAAATAATAGGGGATGAGATAGCTCGGCTCCTTGCGGCCGGGTTCATCATGGAAGTGCTTCATCCGGATTGTCTATCAAATCCGGTGTTAGTAGAAAAGAAAAAGGATGACCCAAATGTAGCCATCGTGTGGTGAATGTGTATCGATTACACGAACCTAAACAAGGCATGTCCCAAAGATCCTTTTCCTTTACCTAGAATAAACCAAGTCATTGATTCGACCGCTGGTTGTGAGCTGTTGTCATTTGTAGACGCGTATTCTGGTTTCCACCAGATACCGTTAAATCCGGCCGATCAAAAAAAGACTGCGTTTATTACCCCGTACGGGGCTTATTGCTATCGCACCATGCCATTCGGCCTGCGTAATGCAGGAGCAACATACCAAAGATGCATGCAAAAGTGTCTACACGACCAGATAGGAAAAAATGTACAAGTATATGTAGACGATGTGGTCATAAAGACCAAAGAGAGCAAAACGCTCCTTGACGATATTCGGCAGACATTCGCAAACTTGAGAAGATTCAGAATGAAGCCTAACCCGGAGAAATGCACCTTTGGTGTGCCGGATGGAAAATTACTCGGTTTCCTCGTGTCCAGCCGAGGTATAGAGGCAAATCCAACTAAAATCCGAGCAGTTGAAAAAATGGAGCTGCCAAAGTGTCTGAATGATGTACAAAAATTCACGGGCTGCCTAGCCTCGCTGAGTCGATTCGTATATCGGCTGGGGGAAAAGGCATTACCTCTATATCAACTGATGAAAAAGTCTGATAAATTCATCTGGACACCACAGGCAGATAATGCGTTCCTTGAGTTAAAAAAGATGTTGGTCACAGCGCCAGTCTTGGCTTCTCCACTGTCAAAAGAACCTATGTTACTTTATGTAGCTGCCACTAACAGAGTGGTAAGCGCCGTGGTTGTCATGGAACGGAACAAAGAGGATAAGTCGATACAAAGGCCGGTATATTACCTGAGCGAGGTATTATCGGCCTCAAAACAGAACTACCCGCACTACCAAAAGATGGCTTATGGAGTATACATGTCGGCGAAAAAACTTAAACATTACTTTGAAGAGCATCCGATAAAAGTGATTTGTGAAGCGCCCATAGCCGAGATATTGAGCAATAAAGATGCAAGTGGCCTAATAGCAAAATGGGCAATCGAGTTATCACCTTATGCTCCGCAGTTCGATAGGCGAGACGCAATCAAGTCTCAGGCAGTGGCCGACTTCTTTGTGGATTGGGCCGAGGCACAATATGAACCACCATTACCAGATCCGAATTATTCGATAATGAATTTCGACGGATCCAAGCTGAGAAATGGCTTGGGGGCAGGGATAGTGTTGACTTCAACAAAAAAAGATTAGCTGAAATATGTGCTGCAAATACATTTCGCCGCATCAAACAATGTAGCCGAGTATGAAGCACTCGTCCATGGGTTAAAGGTGGCAAAGGAGATTGGTATACGTCGGATCCTATGCTACGGGGATTCAGATCTAGTAGTACAGCAAGTATCAGACAATTGGGACGCATTAGATGCGAATATGGCCTTATATAGATTCCATGTGCAAAAAATCAGTGGATACTTCGATGGATGCGAGTTTCATCATATACCTCGGGCAAAAAATGTTGGAGATATTCCCTAGAGGCAATAATAAATGTAGTTATTATTATATCTTTGTGTTTATGATAAATGTTTACATTCATGCTTTAATAGTATTAACAAGGAAACATTAATACTTGTGTGATTTGTAAACTAAAATAGAGTCCCTAGTAAAGCCTCTTTATAAATACTAGCTTGTTGGTTAATAAATGATTGTGGTTTCCCTATCATGAACATTGAGATGTTATTGACAACAAGATTATATCGTTAGGAGAATGATATGGTGGACATACTCCTATAGATAAGCGTAGCATAAAGATCAAGTCATTTTAATAGTTCAATTGCTATATGCTTTCTGATACATAGTAACCTAATTCCTTTGACCATGAGATCATGCATATCACCTTCACCGGAAGGATGCTTTGATGACATCAAACACCACACCGTAACTGGGTGGCTATAAAGGTGGCATTGAGTGTTCGGAAAGTATTGGTTGAGACACATGGATCAAGAGTGGGATTTGTCCATCCATATGACGGATAGATATACTCTGGGCCCTCTCGGTGGAATGTCATCCAATTATCTTGCAAGCATGTGACTGGCTCACAAGGGATCACATATCACGGGAACGAGAAAAGAGTACTTATTAGTAACGATGTTGAACTAGGTATGCAGAGATACCGACGATCATAACCTCAGATAAGTAAAATATCGTGAGACAAAGGGAAATTGGTATCGTATGTAAGTGGTTCATTCGATCGCAAAGTAATCGTTGAAATATGTGGGAGCCATATGAATTTCCAGATTCCTCTATTGGTTATTGTTCGGAGAAGTGTCTCGATCATGTCCGCATAATTCACAAACCGTAGGGAGACACACTTAAGGATTCGACGTTGTTTGAGTAGTTATGGAATGATGAGTGAGAGATCGAATGTTGTTCGGAGTCTCGGATGGGATCCGGGATATCACGAGGAGATCCGGAATGGTCCGGAGAATAAGATTCATATAAGGAAAGTCGTGTTTCGGGTTTGGAGAATGGTTCCGGTGTTTTTCATCGGGAATGTTCTAGAAGGTTCCGGAATGTCCGGCACTCCGGAGGGGAAGGGTACATGAATGTGTCATAACAAGTTGGAATGATTGCATCATGTACTAGGTGTCATCGCTGAACAAAATAAAGGGTTTAATCAAATCCTAGTTTGAAAAGTCAAACGCCAATTTGAAAAGTCAAACGGCTATTTTGTGAGGTGGAGGGGAAGTAGGAAACCTACTTGGGGAAGAGTTCCCTCCCTCCACCGCCGGCCCACTTGGAGACCGAGTTGGGGAGGGACTCCCCTCCCCTTGGCGCGCCCCCTCCACCTATATAAGGAGGGGCAGGGCTGCCCCTCCAAACACACAACTTGCACCCTGCTAAACCCTAGCCACCGAGTTGGGGCATCCCCTTGCCCTAGCCGCTGGCCTAGCCTCTCCTCCTTGGTGCGTCTAAACCCTAGATCACCGAGGCTCTCTCTCATAGTCCACCATACTCGCTCCGGCTTAAGGCGAAGCCCTACGAGATCTCCCCTCTACTTCTGGTACCACGCCGTTGTGCTGCCGGAATCGCGAGGAGAGTGCTACAACCTCCGCTACCTGCTGGAACAAGGGAGAGGAAGGTATTCGTCGAGTACCGAACGTGTGACCGACTGCGGAAGCGCTGCCGGAACGCAGCGCCGGAAGGATCGTCTACGCGATCTTGAGATCGGCAAGAGTACGACTACATCACCCACGAGAATCCGCTCTCGTTAAACACTTTGGAATCTTCGAGGGTGAGTTATTCCATCGACTCGTTGCTACAATCTAGTAGATAGATCTTGGCTTGTTTGTTTGTATGCGATAGAATTTTTTTGTTTTCCATGCTACGAAACCCTACAGTGGTATCAGAGCCGTGTCTATATGTAGATCTGTTGCACGAGTAGAACACAATGATCATTGTGGGCGTTGATGCTTTTGTTGTCGATTGCTTCTTGTGTACTTTGCATCTTGCGGGATGGTGGGATGAAGCGGCCCGGGATAACCTTACATGACATCGTTCATGAGACTTGCTCCACGCTTGACATGCAACTTGTATTGCATAAGTGGCTTTGCGGGTGCCTGTTTCTCCCAACATAGTTAAGATTCAATTTACAACGGGTGATTGACAATACTAGTATCAATGTTGTGGTTCTTGTTCATAAGTTAGAACGACACTTATTGAAAGCCCCAAACCACGTAAAAACATGCAAAGAAAGTAGAGGCGTCTAACTTTGTTTTGCAGGGGTGTGCTGTGATGTGATATGGCCATGATTGTGATTATATTTGATGTATGCAATGTTCCTTATTGTAAGTTGGCAACCGGCAGGAGCCATATGGTTGTCTTTAAATTCTGTTAAGACCCACGTGTCTATTCAAAGTAGTTGTAATAGTTGAAGTCGGTGGACGACAACCATGGAGCAGCGTCATTGACCTTGATGCAATGCCGGTGATGATGGATATCATGTTCGTGCTTGAAGATGGAGATTGGAAGCACAAAGAAGAAAGGCCATATCATATCACATATTATGAATTGCATGTGATGTTAATCCTTTATGCATCTTGTATTGCTTAGTTAACGACGGTAGCATTATAAGATGATCCCTCATGCACATGAATTTCAAGTTCTAAAGTGTTCATCCTTAGTAAGCACCGTTGCTAAAGCTTGTTGTTTCGAAGCACCACGTGATGATCGGGTGTGTTAGATTCCGCAAGTGTATACAACGTGAGCTTGCCACATTTTCTCATGCGGAAGCTAAGGTTTGATCTTGACGAGCCTAGCATGTACATACATGGTCTCGGAACACGGATCACCGAAAGGTAAAGCATGAATCATATAGTAGATATGATGAACATGTCTTTTGTTCGCCATTGAAGATACATCAACTCTCGTGATGATCGGTTTTGATGTGGTGGATTTGGTTCGTGTGATCACTAAAACAATGTGAGGGATATTGTTTTGAGTGGGAGTTCACCTAGATTAATTTAACTATTAATTAGAACTCAATTTGTCATAAACTTAGTCTAAACTATTGCAAATATGTTGTAGATCAATGGCAGCCCCTACCATCAATTTTAATGCGTTCCTAGAGAAAGAAAAGTTGAAAAACAATGGAAGCAACTTCGCGGATTGGTTCCGCAATTTGAGGATTGTCCTCACAGCTGGTAATTTGACCTATGTGCTGGATGCACCGCTGGGTGACCCACCTACAGCTATTGCTACCGATGAAGTAAAGAATGTTTACCTCGCTCGGAAGACTCAGTACTCCACAATTCAGTGTGCTATCTTGTATGGTTTAGAATCGGAGCTTCAGAAAAGGTTTGAGAATTCAGACCCGCATGATATTGTCCGTGATCTCAAATTGATCTTTGAGACTCATGCGGCAAATGAGAGCTATGAGGCTTCTGAAAAGTTCTTTAACTGCAAGATGGAAGAGGGCAGCTTCGTCAGTGAGCATGTGCTTAAGATGTCTGGGCATGCTAACAAACTTCAAAGCTTGGGTATAGTGATTCCTAATGCTTTGGGGATTTATCGTGTCCTCCAATCACTACCACCAAGTTACAAGAACTTTGTGATGAACTACAATATGCAAAACATGAACAAGTAGTTGCCAGAACTCTTCGCCATGCTAAAATCTGCAGAAGTGGAGATCAAGAAAGAGCACCAAGTGTTGATGGTCAATAAGACCACCAAATTCAAGAAATGCAAGTCTAAGCAAAAGGGACACTTCAAGAAGGGTGGTAAGAAAGTTACCGCGTCGACGAAGAAGACCAAGGCTGGACCTAAGCCTGATACTGAGTGTTTTTACTGCAAGGGAGAAGGTCACTGGAAGCGGAATTGCCCAAAGTACTTGGCAGATTTGAAGAACGGCAACATCAAGAAGAAAGGTATATCCGATATACATGTTATTGATGTGTATCTCACTAGTACTCGTAGTAGTGCCTGGGTATTTGATACTGGTTCGGTTGCTCATATTTGTAACTCGAAATAGGTGCTGCAGAATAAACGGAAGCTAGCGAAGAACGAGGTGACGATGCACGTGGGAAACGGATCAAAGGTTGATGTGATCGCGGTCGGCACGCTACCTCTTCATCTACCATCGGGATTAATTTTATACTTAAATAATTATTATTTGGTGCCTGCGTTAAGCATGAACATTATATCGGGATCTTGTTTATTGCGAGACGGTTACTTATTTAAGTCCGAGAATAATGGTTGTTCGATTTATATGAGTAATATGTTTTATGCACATGCACCTTTGATAGTGGTCTATTCTTATTGAATCTCGATACTGGAAATACACATATTAATAACATTGAAGCTAAACGTTTGAAATCGAGCGATAACTCGACCTATATGTGGCACTGTCGTCTTGGTCACATTGGAGTGAAGCGTATGAAGAAACTCCATTTCGATGGACTTCTTGAATCACTGGACTTCGAATCACTTGAAAGATGCGAAGCATGTCTGATGGGTAAAATGACTAAGACTCCATTTTCTGGTATGATGGAGCGAGCTATGGACTTGTTGGAAATCATACATACCGATGTGTGTGGTCCAATGAGTGTAGCATCGCACGGTGGTTATCGTTATGTTCTTACCTTCACGGATGACTTGAGTAGATATGGGTATATCTATTTCATGAAACATAAGTCCGAAACTTTCGAGAAGTTTAAGGAATTTCAAAGTGAGGTAGAGAATCAACGTAACAAGAAGATTAAATTTGTACGTTCTGATCGTGGAGGTGAATATCTAAGTTACGAGTTTGGCGAGCATTTGAAGAAATGCGGAATACTTTCACAATTGACACCGCCGGGAACACCACAGCATAATGGTGTGTCCGAACATCGTAATCGAACTCTCTTAGATATGGTTCGTTCTATGATGTCACTTACAGATTTACCGCTATCATTTTGGGGTTATGCATTAGAAACAGCCGCATTCACTTTAAATAGGGCACCATCTAAATCCGTTGAAATGACACCGTATGAATTATGGTTTGGGAAGAAACCTAAATTGTCGTTCCTTAAAGTTTGGGGTTGCGAAGCCTATGTAAAGAAGTTACAGCCGGACAAGCTTGAACCCAAAGCGGAAAAATGCGTCTTCATAGGATACCCGAAGGAAACTATTGGGTATACCTTCTATCATAGATCCGAAGGCAAAATCTTCGTTGCCAAGAATGGATCCTTTCTAGAGAAGGAATTTCTCTCGAAAGAAGTGACTAGAAGGAAAGTAGAACTCGACGAGGTTGTCGAACCTTCTCTCGAACTTGCGAGTAGCGCAGCACCGGAAGAAGTTCCTGTGGTGCCTGCACCAATAAGAGAGGAAGCTAATGATGATGATCATGAAACTTCGGTTGTAGTTGCTACAGAGCCTCGCAGGTCAACGAGAACTCGTACTACTCTTGATTGGTATGATCCCGTTATGAGTGTCATGTTGGTGGATAACACCGATGACCCTGCGACATATGAGGAAGCGATGATGAGCTCAGATTCCAATAAATGGCAAGAAGCCATGAAATCCGAGATTGGATCCATGTACGAAAACCAAGTATGGACTTTGGTGGACTTACCGGATGGCCGGAAGGCTGTCGAGAACAAATGGATTTTCAAGAAGAAAACAGATGCTGATGGTAATGTTACTGTCTATAAAGCTCGACTTGTCGCAAAAGGATTTCGACAAATTCAAGGAGTTGACTACGATGAGACTTTCTCACCTGTAGCGAAGCTAAAGTCTGTGAGGATTATGTTAGCAATCGCTGCATATTATGATTATGAGATATGGCAGATGGATGTCAAAACAACATTCCTCAATGGAGACATTGATGAAGAGTTGTATATGATGCAACCCAAAGGTTTTGTCGATCCTAAAGATGCTAACAAGGTGTGCAAACTTCAAAGGTCCATTTATGGATTGAAGCAAGCATCCCGAAGTTGGAATCAACGTTTTGATAAAGTAATCAAAAGTTTTGGATTTATACAAACTTATGGAGAAGCTTGTATTTACAAGAAAGTGAGTGGGAGCTCTGTAGCATTCTTAATACTATATGTAGATGACATATTGTTGATTGGTAATAATGTAGACCTTCTTAATAGTGTCAAGGAATATTTGAATAATAGTTTTTCAATGAAGGATCTTGGCGAAGCAGCTTATATATTAGGCATAAAGATTTATAGAGATAGATCGAGACGCCTAATATCATTGTCACAAAATACATATTTGGACAAAATTCTAAAGAGGTTTGGAATGGAAGATAGCAAGAAAGGGTTCTTGCCCATGTTGCCCAATACGACCTTGAGTAAAACTCAAAGTCCGACAACGACAGAAGATAGAGAAAGGATGAGTAAAACTCCCTATGCCTCAGCCATAGGATCTCTAATGTATGCCAAGCTATGTACTAGATCGACCCAACATTGCATATGTTGTTAGTTTGACTAGCAGATATCAAAGTGATCTAGGAGTGGATCATTGGACAGCGGTCAAAAACATCCTTAAGTACTTGAGAAGAACTAAGGATATGGTTCTTTCTTATGGAGGTGATGAACAGCTCGTTGTTAATGGTTACACCGATGCTAGTTGGAACACCGATCCAGATGATTCTAAATCACAATCTGGATACGTATTTACTTTGAATGGTGCAACAGTTAGCTGGAGGAGTGCAAAGCAAAGCGTTGTGGCGAGATCTTCAACTGAATCGGAATACATGGCTGCTTCAGAGGCTTCACAAGAAGCGATATGGATGAAAGAGTTCATTACCGAGATCGGTGTGGTTCCAAGTGCGCTGGACCCAATGTCTATCTACTGTGATAACATGGGCGCCATAGCCAATGCGCAAGAACCAAGGTCACACAAGAAGCTGAAGCATATCAAGCTACGTTTTCACGCTATTCGAGAACATGTCCAAGATGGGGACATAAATATTTGCAAAGTACACACAGATCTGAATGTGGCGGATCCGTTGACTAAACCTCTCTAGATTAGATGACTCTAGTGCAAGTGGGAGACTATTGGAGATATGCCCTAGAGGCAATAATAAATGTAGTTATTATTATATCTTTGTGTTTGTGATAAATGTTTACATTCATGCTTTAATAGTATTAACAAGGAAACATTAATACTTGTGTGATTTGTAAACTAAAATAGAGTCCCTAGTAAAGCCTCTTTATAAATACTAGCTTGTTGGTTAATAAATGATTGTGGTTTCCCTATCATGAACATTGAGATGTTATTGACAACAAGATCATATCGTTAGGAGAATGATATGGTGGACATACTCCTATAGATAAGCGTAGCATAAAGGTCAAGTCATTTTAATAGTTCAATTGCTATATGCTTTCTGATACATAGTAACCTAATTCCTTCGACCATGAGATCATGCATATCACCTTCACCGGAAGGATGCTTTGATGACATCAAACACCACACCGTAACTGGGTGGCTATAAAGGTGGCATTGAGTGTTCGGAAAGTATTGGTTGAGACACATGGATCAAGAGTGGGATTTGTCCATCCATATGACGGATAGATATACTCTGGGCCCTCTCGGTGGAATGTCATCCAATTAGCTTGCAAGCATGTGACTGGCTCACAAGGGATCACATATCACGGGAACGAGAAAAGAGTACTTATCAGTAACGAGGTTGAACTAGGTATGCAGAGATACCGACGATCATAACCTCAGATAAGTAAACTATCGTGAGACAAAGGGAAATTGGTATCGTATGTAAGTGGTTCATTCGATCGCAAAGTAATCGTTGAAATATGTGGGAGCCATATGAATTTCCAGATTCCTCTATTGGTTATTGTTCGGAGAAGTGTCTCGATCATGTCCGCATAATTCACGAACCGTAGGGAGACACACTTAAGGATTCGACGTTGTTTGAGTAGTTATGGAATGATGAGTGAGAGACCGAATGTTGTTCGGAGTCTCGGATGGGATCCGGGATATCACGAGGAGATCCGAAATGGTCCGGAGAATAAGATTCATATAAGGAAAGTCCTGTTTCGGGTTTGGAGAATGGTTCCGGTGTTTTTCATCGGGAATGTTCTAGAAGGTTCCGGAATGTCCGACACTCCGGAGGGGAAGGGTAAATGAATGTGTCATAACAAGCTGGAATGATTGCATCATGTACTAGGTGTCATCGCTGAACAAAATAAAGGGTTTAATCAAATCCTAGTTTGAAAAGTCAAACGCCAATTTGAAAAGTCAAACGGCTATTTTGTGAGGTGGAGGGGAAGTAGGAAACCTACTTGGGGAAGAGTTCCCTCCCTCCACCGCCGGCCCACTTGGAGACCGAGTTGGGGAGGGACTCCCCTCCCCTTGGCGCGCCCCCTTCACCTATATAAGGAAGGGCAGGGCTGCCCCTCCAAACACACAACTTGCACCCTGCTAAACCCTAGCCGCCGAGTTGGGGCATCCCCTTGCCCTAGCCGCCGGCCTAGCCTCTCCTCCTTGGTGCGTCTAAACCCTAGATCACCGAGGCTCTCTCTCATATTCCACCATACTCGCTCCGTCTTAAGGCGAAGCCCTGCGAGATCTCCCCTCTACTTCCGGTACCACGCCGTTGTGCTGCCGGAATCGCGAGGAGAGTGCTACAACCTCTGCTGCCTGCTGGAACAAGGGAGAGGAAGGTCTTCGTTGAGTACCGAACGTGTGACCGACTGCGGAAGCGCTGCCGGAACGCAGCGCCGGAAGGATCGTCTACGCAATCTTGAGATCGGCAAGAGTACGACTACATCACCCACGAGAATCCGCTCTCGTTAAACACTTTGGAATCTTCGAGGGTGAGTTATTCCATCGACTCGTTGCTACAATCTAGTAGATAGATCTTGGCTTGTTTGTTTGTATGCGGTAGAAATTTTTTGTATTCCATGCTACGAAACCCTACAGAAAATGACGCTGCAGACACACTGTCAAAACTCGGATCAACTAGGCAGTCAATTCCCCCAGGTATCGCCCTAGAGCTCCTGAGAAAACCATCGATTACACCATCACAAGAGTCCGAGTCAATTCATATCTCGGCAGAATTGAAAGAAGGAAGTGTGCCAATGGAAATCGACAAAGAATGCAACCCGGGTTTTATGAAAGTGAACCTGGCCATCGCACGAATGAATACAGAAAAATCCAAAGCTGTTATGTCGGCAGAAAACATGGAAATCGACAGTGAGATTATCCCAGATAAAATCACGCCGACAGGGGCGCAACCCATATTCTCCTTCCTTAAGGACGCAACCTTGCCGAGTAATGAGGTACTGGCTAGACAGACAATAAGAAGAGCAAAAGCTTATACAATCATAAACAATGAGCTGTATAAGAGAAGCATCACAAGCGTGCTGCAAAGATGTGTTGACTCGGCAGAAGGCCAGGAAATACTCCGGGATATACATCAGGGAGAATGCGGGCATCACGCATCGTCCAGAGCTTTAGTAGCCAAAGCATTCAGGCATGGATTTTATTGGCCGACAGCGTTGAAGGAGGCAAAAGAATTGGTAGAAAAATGTAACGGTTGCCAGAGATACGCCAGCAAGATACATATGCCATCCTCCGAATTAAAGACAATACCAATTACTTGGCCATTTACTGTATGGTGCTTGGATATGGTAGGCCTGTTCAAGCCATCCCGCGGCGGAATGACTCACATTCTAGTCATGGTGGATAAATTCACAAAGTGGATCAAGGTGAAACCTATAAGTAAATGTGATGGACAAACAGCAGTAAAATTCCTCAAAGATATTATCTTGAGATATGGTTATCCACACAGTTTTATTATAGACAATGGCACAAATTTTGCTGAAGGAGCCTTTGCTAGGTTCTGCCAAGAGAAGCACATAAAACTAGATGTTGCCTCGGTGGCTCACCCAGCATCAAACGGGTAGGTAGAGAGATCAAATGGGCTGGTATTGTCCGGAATAAATCCCCGGCTTGTCGAACCTCTGCAAAGGTCGGCAGGATGCTGGATCGAGGAACTACCAGCAGTACTGTGGAGCCTCAGAACCACACCAAACAGGTCAACAGGATATACCCCATTTTTTCTGGTATATGGGGAAGAAGCCGTGCTTCCAGCCGACATAATGAATGATTCACCAAGAGTGACCCAGTACACAACTTCTGAGGTAAATGAGGTAGCTCGGCAAGATGATGTCGATTTGCTAGAAGAGGCTAGGGAATTGGCATTATCAAGGTCAGCTATTTATCAGCAAGACCTCCGATGATATCACAGCAAGAAGGTCAATCCAAGAGTTTGTAAAGAAGGAGATTTGGTTCTTCGGATAGTGCAGCGCACAGCCGGCATGCACAAACTATCACCCCCATGGGAAGGACCATTCATCATGAGTAAAGCATTGCACAATGATGCATATTACCTAATCGATGCTCAGTCACCAGAAAAGAACAAGGCAAACAAAGCCGGCGACGAATCAAGAAGACCGTGGAACATAGCTTTACTTCGCCCATTCTACACTTAGGAGCCATATGATGTACGTCGTAATGTGACGCATGAAGTTGGAGTATCAAGCGTGTATCGAACCTTGGCACCTCGAGCAGCGACTCGAGGACTGCACAATGTTGTTTCTATTTTTTAAGACTATGTAGTAAACCTCGGCATCTCAAGCAGTGACTCGGGGACTGCACTGTGTTATTTCATATTTTAAATTATGTGTTAAACCTCGGCACCTCGAGCAGTGACTCGGGGACTGCACTGTGTTATTTATTATTTCTGAATTATGTCTTAAGTTTCAGCACCTCGAGCAGCGACTCGGGGACTGCACCGTATTATCCCTTATTTTGGATTACGCATTAAAACCTCGGTACCTCGAGCATTGACTCGGGGACTGCCCCATGATTGTTTCTTGTTCTAAAATGCGTATTAAACTTCAGCACCTTGGGCGATGACTCGGGGACCAACCCGTAGTATTCTCTGCATTGACCCATGAATTATATTTCGGCAACCCAGCCCGTGACTCGGGGACTGCCGCATGATCCAAGATAATTCTTCGAGCACATGCAAGAACTCGATACCCGAGTGATAACTCGGGGACTAATTTGTATTACCCATTGTTTGTCTCCATACACATAAAAGCTCCATAGCTCAGCTACAGACTCGGGGACTCCCCGAAATTGATGATCATAACTTGCAAGATATGATATAAACTTGTCTCAGTAATCAGAGGAATAGAAAAGCGAAAACAAACAAAGATTTCTAAGGATAATGCAGAAAAGAATAACAAACCCAGCAAATCGAAGTATGATAAGGGATGCAACTTATTGTATCACTTTACCAGATATGGACTTCGGGCTTTGTACTCCAGATAGAAGTTGAAAACGCAACAGCTACGCTGTCGAGTTTATAAAGGGCAGGCAAGATAAATGCTGAACTAAGATCAGCCACATGGAAAAATACAATCCGATCCTACGAAATAAAAGTTCGCCAAAGCAAAGATATAAAGCAATGAGACTTGTTTAAACAGAGTAATAATAATTACCATCACCCATGCCTCAGCGGCGAAAGGCAAAAAGGTTCACACCACACCAAAAGCCGGACAATTGTTCCACATACATCATACACCCGGCATACCGGGGACTGAAAATAATTTAAGAGTTTTTTGAACCTAAACAGTGAAAAGGGCCAGAGCACCCTTAAGGGGCAGCAGCATGATCAGGAGCATCGGGAATGGCTATCTCGGATGATGGCAGGGCGACCTCGGTCTCCTGCGCAGGGGTATTTTCAGGAACTGGGCACTCCGAGGTAGCCGACGCCTCAGCCGAAGTTACTTCGCCATCAACAGAAGCAATAGTAGCCTCGGGGGAAAGCCTCGGATGATGAGAAACATTAGCTTGAGCTCAGGAATGCTCAGTCCCTTTAGAAGACGATCGCGCGTTGCCATCCTCATCTGAGCTTGCATTGGAGTCACGGGAGTTGTCCGAGTCACCCTCTGCTTCATCCTGATCGGCCGAATCATCATCAGAGGCATCTTCAACTTCGACATCGTCCGCCGGATTGGGAAGAAAACTCGGTCCTTCAATCCGATTATGCACGTCAGCATACTCAACAAGATGGAAGGCACGAGCTTGGCGGCGAGCGACGAACTCTGGATCCTCAACCCAACGAGAGCCAGTGCGCAAATTCATCAAAGTGTCGAGTGAGATGTCCTCGTACCAAGACAAAACGGCTATAAGTGCCATATCAGCACCAGCCCTCCCAGCAGATTCCCTCCAGAGATTTAACTGGGTCTGAGATGCCATTAACCTCTCCACAAGTATTTTGACTTCGTCAATATCATGAGTTCCAGAGGTATTCGACCAAAGAACATGGTGGGCCCGAATGGTTGCTTGCACCAGATCTCTGCCCATAATCTTCATTGGTCCAATAGCAGCGCCGACGGCAATCAGGAAGTCTTCCGTTGAGTATTCTGGACTCGAATCTGCGGGGACACCTCGGCGCTGACGAGCAGAAATCACTTCCTTAGAGCTCACTGGTCTAGCTTCCCGAAAATGATCTACGCGAAAGGAAAACATATCAGTTAAAAATAAGAAAGAGAAGAAAATAACTCGGCCAAGGTCGGAAACTTACGATGAATATAACTCAACATTTTCTGGAGGTCCTGGATCTAGTCGGCCTTATTCTTCTCAAAGCGAGTGATTTCCTCGCCCATCATCCGGTTCTTCAGCTCGGCAGCATCGAGGAGTTCTTTGTCTTTCTGCAATTGCAGGCTCAGTCGATTCTTTTCTTCAGAGAACTCCTGATCAACTTTTTCCAATTTGGATTTCTGCGAAAGCTTGAGAGACTCAACCTCGGCACGTAATCGGGTTATCTCATCATCCTTTCCTTTAAGCTGAGTCGAATGAGTGGCGGCTTGTTCTAAAAAATGCAGCATCGTATCAGGCATGGATATGCATTCTTGATGCGACGCTGCAAGTGTTTGTAACTCGGCTATACCAAAGCCAGAAGGTTATAAGAAACCAAGGATTTGTCTCGAACGAAAATCAATACACGAGAAGAATAACTAACCTTCCAGAACTTTAACTTTCTTGGTAAGGCGGATGTTAAGATTATTGATATCAGCTGCATAGTAAAGAATGAATTAGCACATCAAGCCGAAAATGTTACGAACTTAAGGAACAATACAAAGATTTATTAAATTACCAGTTTTCTTCACCAAGGGGAGAACTTTCTCATATTTCTCTTGCAATTTCTTGTGTGCAAAGAGCAACCTTTGAAATTCGGCTGTCCGCCGATCATGGGCAATCTAAGTACCAAAATGAATTACACAACTGGATATTCAAAGCTAAAGCAGATCCGAGTCAAATAAAACTTAACTCGGATCTAGGTGGCTAGATATTCAAAGCTAAAACAGATCCGAGTCAAATAAAATTTAACTCGGATCTAGGTGGCTGGATATTCAAAGCTAAAACAGATCCGAATCAAAGGAAACTTAACTCGGATCTAGGTGGCTGGATATTCAGAGCTAAAACAGATCCGAGTCAAATAAAACTTAACTCGGATCTAGGTGGCTGGATATTCAAAGCCGAAATAGATCCGGACTAAGCAAAACTTAATTCGGAATATAAATGGACCATAGTCAATCCAAGTCATGCAGGAAATTGATTTAACAAATAATACATTTGAAGCCTAACAAAGCTTAACGAAAAACAAGTTATTCGGTTGCAAGCTTCGGGGACTAGTGTATATATACTATCATTTGAATAACAGACAAAATATCAACAGAAGCGCTTACCTCATTCATCTTATCACTGTCAAGAACAATCTTAGCAGCCATATGCAAACGACTGCTGATGTCGGAAAGCTGAAATGGCTGGCTACTCGGATTGCCCTCAAGCTGATCGGCGGCATTCCAATTGTTGGCGTATTCCACCAAAGAGCCGAGGTTGTTCCCACTCTCAGTACGGGTCAGTACTTTACCTCGGGCCCGTTGAGTAACTACCGCCGTCCCTGGACTCTTGTGAATAGTAAGCTGAGTGTCGGCGGCCGGCGTAACAACAAGCTTGGTAGAAGAAGCCCCCTTGCGGAGTGCATCAGCTATGTTGGGTTGAGAAGAGCTAGCCGGCCCCTTCTGAGATGCTGAAGGTTTGGTGACAACAACCTTCCTAGTCTTAGAAGAGGTTTCGGCAGGGGCAGCAACCTCGGCACTAGGAGTGACATCCTTGGATGTAGGAGGAACTATGATTTCCAAGGGGGCCGAGATGGTGATATCCTCGGCTAGAGTCGGAGTAGCAGCTGGAATTGTGGTGGTCAAAGGAATATCGGGGGAAACCTCAGTGGTCATAGCAGGGGCAACAGGTTCAACATGGTGATCTACTGGCGGAGTTATGTCGGCGTTAACGGTGGGAGCTATGGGTACATCTCGCCGAGGCGATGTCTGAGTCGGCGCAGGAGGAGAGTCAACACGAGAGGGACTAAGAGCCCGAGTATCTTCCAGGGGCGGAGGAGAAGGCTGCCGAGTTGTATGGCTTGTCATACTCGGACCACTTGGTTTGGCAGAGAGAGGAGCTCTGCAAAGGACAAAAGGTCAAATCAAAAGACATAAAGAGAGAAACAAGAAATACGAATGAAAATAAACTCACCCAGTAACCCCAGGCATGGTCTTACGCCTCGGAATATGCTGGACAGACTTCTTCATTCGCTTCTTGGGAGCAGCGTCGGAGGGACTTGCCGGAGCGGTGTGTTTCTTCGAGGCAGCAGGAGCTCGAGAAGCAAGGGGCTCGGCGTCGTGCACCTGACCGGCTGGATTAGCTGGGAAAGTGGGAGCTGGAAATGCATAAGAGATAGGCATTGCGGCAACTACCTCAAGAATTTGGACATAGTCCGAGTCACCTTCATCCCCGTGGGCCAAAGTGTTGCCACGGGCGCGAGCCGGAGCAAGATACGACTTAGGGGCAAACTCTTCCGAGTCAGGTTCCCCGCTGTCCGGTGTATTCCGATCTGCAGTCCACGGAAGAGCCAGGACCTCGGCATCCTCGATCTTTTGCTCCGTAAACCTCTACGAGAGAAGAAACAAAGTAAAGTTAGCAAAGGAACAGTCACAAACACAATCCAGAAACAAACTCCAATGCGTAAATTTACCCGAGGAGGGGGATTCCCATGGGTGAAAGGCTTCAGTCCCCATGCCCAATCCTCCGGCATATCGGTTTTGAAGATAGCTCGGACACGCTTATAGATATGATAGTCGTCGAGCTCAACCGTTGAAACTTGATTGGGATCGAGAGGACCACTCATGTAGCAAAGCTTATGAGAACGAAGCTGGAAAGGGCAGATTCGGCTGCTGACGAAGGTGGTCATCAGATCCTCACCACGGAGCTCAGCGCGGATCAACTCCTTGAGCCGAATCTCAAATGCCTCGGCCAAAGCGTGGCTCTTCCTAGGATTGTAGTTCCAATTCTTCTTGGAAGGGGTGCCAATAGAGAAGGCGGGGAGCCGAATCTTATCTTCTTTTCCAGTGTTTTTGACATAGAAAAATGATCTATGCCATTTCTTGCAAGACTCGAGGCCGGCGAAACGAGGGAACTCAGAGTTTCTCCGAGGTGTGATGGACGCGGCCCCGCACTGGGTAAGGGACTTCTCGGAAGGCTGAAGAGATTTGTCCGGTACAACATTAGATCGGATCTGGAAGAATTTAGACCAAATAGGTACGGAGGGCCAGAGGCCGAAGTACCCCTCTGAGGCCGAGATATAAGCCGACAAGGAGGCAATAGCATTGGCAGGAAGGTGATGCGGCTGGAGGCCGAAGTAATCGAGAAACTCCCTGGCGAAATCGCTAAGGGGGAGGCCAAACCCGCGAGCGAATGGGACATGAAGACTACATATTCTCCCTCCTTGAGCACGGGAGAGGATTCATTGCTGGGCAAGCGACGGCTTACCTCGGCAGGGATTTGGCGTGTCTTAATTAGCCACTCTACCTCACGGCGAGTGACGGTGGAACCCTGCCAAGAACCTCGTTCTAGACCATATGCGAAATCATCCTCCTCTACTAGAGCTCCGCTGACAGAACTAGACAGGGTTCGCCGGAGGAATCAACGGAGGAGAAACTAGCGGCGGAGGGAGGCCTAGAAGCGCACGGCCCCGTCGTGATTCTAACGAACGCGGTGGCACGACAAAGAAGAACCACCGCGAGGAATCTGGGAAACCGAAGGATAGCCTAGGGCAGAAATCTAGCAGCGGCGCTGTAGAATAACTCACCCGCGGAGGCGGCGAAGAAGCGCACGGCGGTGAGGTTGTCGGAGCAGAAAGACTGCAGTGTTGTCGTCGAGGAGATCGACAATGGCGCAGCCACCAGCGCACGAACAGAGGCAAGGGCGCGATAAGAAAGAGGAAGAGCGGTGAGCGAAGGGGGAAAGTAAATCCTCTAGCCCCGCACCCCTCCTTATAACCGCGTAGTGCTGGCGGCAGTGGGATCGTGGGTGCACACGCTAACCGTGTAAATCGCGCGTGCGGCGGAACCGTTCGCTACTGAGTGGAGCCACACCGAAGACCACACGACGCAGGAGGGGATCGGGCCTCCTGACCGATGCGGTACTCGAGGCTTCACTGCGCCGATGCGATGGGCGCAGTAATCACTGTAGCTTGTCAGTGGGCACTATAGAGGAACAAAAAACTAGAAGAATAATGATGAGTGGTACACGTAGGACGAGGCGTGCTCAGGAAGCTGCACGGATACCTCGAACAGAGAAAAGTAACTCGGAAATAAGGCGAGATATGTGTTGGGAAACTGATGTGGCCCGGCCGAGGTTACAGGCAGGACCACACCAGCTTCGGGGACTAATGTTGGGGAGATGACCCCGGATAGGGTCAAGACAGGGGAAAGACGAAAGGAGTCTCCCTTGTCATGAGCCGAGTTACTGTCGATATCGGTCGAGTCATGTAAGAGTCGGCCGAGATAAGCAAGGCCATGATAGATACAGAAGGAGTAACACCTTGTCTGGCCGACATATGAGTTAAGTCGGCCGAACGAGTGTGAGTAACTTGAATACAGGTGAAGGCCGAGCCGAGTCATGCGAGACAAGGCCGAGTAACACGAAGCTTGCAGGAGAAGGAGGTGCCTATAGTCAAACCCTAGTCACTGGCTAGGACGAATCTGAACAGAGCCAAGCACAAAGGACAAGGAGCAGAGCAGCAGAAGGGCAGAAGAAGGTCACGGAGGTGACAGTCAGGGAGCCCGAGGCGCGCATGTGAGGCTCTCTAAAACATTGCCATCGATAGAAGGGGGACACGGAAAGGAGGTCGCCGAGTTACCATATTGGGACAAGCATATTCTTCGAATATGCTTGCCACGTCAGCCCTAGAAGGAACCAAGGCACCCCTTTATAAGGGAGACGCGGGCTCCTGAGGGGCGATCGATTCATTCTACGCCGTAAGGCTCGTGTAGTAGCTCTCTTCTTCCTGCAAACAGCTCAAGGAGCACTTGTAGTCCTAAGAGGAGAAATAAAGATCTGCATGTTAGTCATTTGAGTGTAGAAATCACTACATCTTCCCTCCCCGGATCCCTCTGGCATCCATTGGCCCCATACTTTAGACTACCCATGGCATCTGCCGTGCCACCACCACGACAGGAAGTGACAAAAATCTCTTCGGTTGTTGATGTGCTGTTGCTACTAGGGAGAAAAAAACGGTCTCTTGTTCATGGAACATGTGGACTGTTTACCTTACACACTTTGCTTAATGCAGTTGTCTGTTGCTTGCAACTTAATACTGGAGGGGATTCGGATGATAACCTGAAGGTGGACTTCTAGTAATAGATACAATTGGATGGTGGTCTATGTATCTTGTTTTATTGCCCAATCGAGTCTCATAGGATCTTTCTGACTAGTAATTGCATTGTTATGCCTTGCTCAGTTCCTGTCAATTGCCTTGCTATAATTTGTTTACCCTTCATGTCATGTTGTTTATCTAAGGAGAGCACCTGTAGTGAGCTATGGACCCCGGTCCAATCTTTACCATTGATACATCTTCATGTAGGGTTCGCAACATAGAAAACAAATTTTTTTCCTATGATGGGAACATCTAAGTACCAAGATCTATCTACTAGATACAAGCAACAAGTGGATATACATCCATAGAATACATAGCCTCGAAGACCGAATAGCGTTAACGAGGTTGTACTCGTGGATGATGTAGATGAACGTTTGCCAATCTCAAGATCGTGATGAAGTCCATCTGGTCCAGCACCATCAAGTCCAGCACCGCAAAGCAGTGGTGTATCCATGATCGCACACACGTACGGGTATCCCAACAACCTCCGCGCCCTTGCTCCAGCGAAGCAGCGGAAGCAACAAATCCTTCCAGAAAAAGCCACTGGGAACATGTATCTCGCTAATCCGAGACCATGGGGAAATTCTAAATGGGGGAGAGAGATCCTTCGCGAGGAGTGTGTTTTGAGAGGAGGAGAGGGGGGTTTTATAGGGAGAGGGGAGCACCCCAAGGGGCATGGCACCAGCCATGGTGGCTGCCCCACCTCTTCCACATTCATGTGGGTGGAGCTCCCACTCAAAATGAAAAGCCTCCAGTCCCATAAAAGAGCCTCCACTCAAAAATCCACTCACCTGCATTAAATTTCCACCAAATTTAATGCAATATCTCATTTAAATAAAACTCTTTTATTTATTTATTTATAATTTTGTTAATTAATTTAATTAACAAACATTCACATAAAACCCCTTGCTAGTATTTCATTTCACATGCAGAACCAGTTTCAGCAATTTCAACCGAAACAGTTCCGGTGTCTAGTGAAATAAATTCCTGCGCTTTCCTATTCTTTTTCTGACATGTCATTTTCTCCGAATGGTGTCGGTATCCCTTAAGTGTGTCACCCTATGGTTCACGAATAATGCAGACATGATCGAGACCCCTCCCCGATCAATAATCAGCAGCGGGACCTAGAGATCCGTACTGACTCCCACACATTCAACGATGACTTCTGTGATCGTGTGAACCTTTTACGCTAGTATCTTAATCCCTTTGTTTCACGATATATTACATGTCCGAGATTTGATCATCGGTATCTCCATACTTAGGTTTATCTCGTTACCGGCATGCACTCTTTTCTCGTTCCCGTGATATAACATTCTAGTGATCAAATCACTTGCTTGCAAGCTAATCAATGTGATATCACCGAGAGGGCCCAGAGTATATCTATCCGTCATCGTGATGAACAAATTCCACTCTTGATCCATGAGTCTCAACATAACACTTTATTAGTTTTGAAGCCATCTTTATAATCACCCAGTTACGGTGTGACGTTTGATGTCAACAAGAAACTCTTCTGGTGTTAGTGATTGACATGATCTCATGGTCTAAGGATTAGGATCACTTCGTAAGTTGTTATAGCAATATAAACTCAATGACTTTGATCATAATGCTATACTTTGGATGAATGTTCATCACATCATTACACTAATGTTGTGACCTCGTTATTAACAACAGCCAATGTCCATGATCAGGAAACTTTGATCATCTTGTTAATCAATGAGCTAGTTTATAAGAGAGGCATAACTAGGAACTTCCTTTTTGTTTATTAAACACACATGTATTAATGTTTCCGTATTAATACAATTATAGCATGCAAAATAAACATTTATCATAAATAAGGAATACGATAATAACAACTTTATTATTGCCTCTCGGCATATTCCCTTCACTTCCACTGTTACTTGTTTACTTGCTGCAAACCATTACCTTCCACACCATATGTTTAATCCTTTGTTACAGCAAACCGGTGAGCTTGGCAACCGCACTGATTCGTTGGGGAAAAGTCTTGAGTTTGTGTTGTGCAGGTCTCCGCGTTGTTTGCAACACCTGTGTGACGTTTTCTTCCTCCTTCTGGTTAGATAACCTCGGTCTCAACTGAGGGAAAACTTGCTGCTTGCTCTTCACACCCTACGCTTGGGGTTACCAATGAAGTGCCACGTCGAGCATCATCACCCACAAGTATAGGGGATCGCAACAGTCTTCGAGGGTAGTATTACCCAATTTATTGATTCGACACAAGGGGAGCCAAAGAATACTTGCAAGCCTTAACAACTGAGTTGTCAATTCAGCTGCACCTGGAAATAGTTCTTGCTAACAGAAGTTTATTAGTAGAAATAGTTTGGTAGTAGCAATAGCAAAGTAGCAGCAACAGCAAAACAAGCGCAATAGTAACAGTAGTAGCAAACAGTAGGATATGAGTGCGGTAGGCATAGGGATGGATGGACGGGCATTGCATGGACGAGTCTAAACATGTAACTTCAAGATCTAGGGGAATTGCAGATAAATAAGAATAAGCATCCAAGTACTAAACAATCATAGGCATGTGCTCCATATATAGTCATGCGTTCTCACAATAAGAACTTGCACAACATCTTTTGTCCTGCCAGCCCGTTGCAGCGGGGCCTCAAGGGAACTACTGGCAATTAAGGTGATCCTTTTAATAGAGCACCGGAGCAAAGCATTAACACTCCATGAACACATGTGATCCTCACATCACAGCCATCCCCTCAGGTTGTCCCAATTTCTGTCACTTCAGGGCCTTTGGATCCGGACAATGATATGTGTACAAAACTTGCAGATAAGATCACAAACAATACTATCATAATGATTGAATAATAAGTTCAGATATGAGATCATGGCACTCGGGCCCTAGTGACAAGCATTAAGCACAACATGTTGCAACAAAGTCAAATAACAGTAATAGAGATACTAGGCACCATGCCCTAACAATCTTATTCGATTACATGATAGAACTCATACAATCCCTACCATCCCCATAGCCTACAGTGGGGGATTACTCACTCATGGATGAGGGAAACACTGATGGTTGATGCAGAGGCGTTGGTGATGACGATGGCGATGATCTTCTCCAAATTCCCCGTCCCGGCAGGGTGCTAGAACAGAGTTTCTTGATCCGGATCTTGGTTTCTGATGGTGGCGACGGAGCGGAACTCTCTCTGGAAAAACGTCGAACCCCCCTCGGTTTTTAGGTCAAGAGACATCTTATGGGCAAAGAGGGAGGCCGAGGGGGTGCCTGGGGTAGCCACACCCCCTCCAGGCGCGGCCTGGGCCCACCCGCATGGCAGGGGGTGTGGGCCCCTCAGGCCTCCCCTCCGTCTCGTACTCTGGATCCATGAGTCTTCTGGTGAAATATGATTTTTGGCATATTTTCCGGGATTTTTCCTGAGAGTTGATTTTCTGCACGAAAACTAGACACCAAGGTAATTCTGTTGAAAACAACGTCAGTCCATGTTAGTTGTATCCAAATCACACAAGTTTAGAGGAGAAACGATAGCAAAAGTGTTCGGGAAAGTAGATACGTTTTGGACGTATCAACTCCCCCCCCAAGCTTAGCTTATTGCTTGTCCTCAAGCAATTCAGTTGAAAACTGAGTGCGATAAAAGAACTTTCACGAACACATTTGCTTCATATGATGTATATATTCTCAGCACATGAGTAGATACTTAAACCATTCATAATAAGAAGTATGCAACTAAGTCTACTCAATGGTCAATGCAAGCTATGAAGAGAAACCAACTCAGTAATAATAAGTAGAATGAAACATAAACATAAGCAACATTGCAACGCTCATAAGAAGGTATGATAGAGTGGTATCTCGCTTGCCTTTGTTTGTAGAGCACAATATAAATGCCAAGGCACCTCTGAAGTTCAAGTGAAGACTAGAAGTAAAGATATCAGAGGTACAAGCATCAAAATCATGACATAATTAACCAAGTTTTGAGACAAACACAAGAATGACAACTATGCTCTCAAGAAGGTGCTCATAGAGTGAGTGGTGACTCAACAAGGAGGTGAAAAGGTTTTGAAAGGCTTCCAAATGCTGAAAGTAAGGTACTCATTAGATTTGAGCTCTCATTGCCCCTATCATAGGCATCTTTATATGGTTAATGGTGAAAGTGAGGTCCAATATGAGTTATATGCTTGACAGACCATAAACTGGAAACCCCATGTCCCTTGAGTATGAGGGCCGCTGCTCATGCTACTCAACTTTAGTTACCTGTAAGTTCTTGTCATTGTAAATACATGCATATCATAGAGAACCGCCAACGGGGTACCCCTTGCACATGATACATGAGCTATCCCATAATCAAAATGACAAGGCAAGCAGACAATGAGCGTCTCAGCGATCTTTTTATTTGCTATTTGCATAGGTTTTTATTGATGATGCTTCACAGATTGCTCATTATGTTTATGCTACAAGTTTCCACCATGATTAGGAATGACTTATGCTAGCGGCCCAGGTGTTTCTCTAACACATATATATAACTCCATGAAATCACAAGCTCCCCTTTTATTTCACACCGACGACATCCGCAAACAAAAGAGCATGCTATCAACTGGATATGTATCCATAAGTGTTGAAAGTTTTCCCCGTGACAGCACGGTTCTACTAACTCCCAGCCTATAATTTGCAAGCATATAACTTTCATGTACAGTCACAATGGTTAAGGTTTATTAAGTGCAAGGAATAAAGTGTTCCATCAAGTTCATGAGAGCTTTACTAACTAACTTTCTTAAAACAAGCAAACATTTTATTTGGAAGAAAACGAGGCACAATGAATATGCACGGAATAGAAAATGATGCTAGTAGGTAGGTATGGTGGACACTGTTGGCAATATTGGTTTTGGGGAGTTGGATGCACAAGTAGAGCTCATACTCAGTGCAAGTGAAGGCTAGAAATAGAGAGGGAGCGACAAACGAGAGAGCAATAACTGTCATAATCATGATTGCAACAAAACCAGACTAATTACGGCATGAAAGTGATACAAGAACTCTGAGGCAAAATAAATCATCGAGTCTTACTAACTATTGTTTAGTCATATGCATGCGTGAGCATGTGCCAAGTTGATTCACATGAAACATTTCATAGGAGGATACCACAATATCATACCAAGTTATGAATAGAACAATGCAAGCAAACACTCGTATGGCATGCTATAAACTATTAGCAAGTTGGAGCTAATCACAAGAAAGAAAGAACTACTAAGCATCCATAAACAACATACACCTTACATGAACAGACTAAGCATGCTCACAATGATGAGTATATTTACAAAAATGAAAACAAATAGAGTTCGTTACCAGACTCTTACCACACCTCAAGTTGTCTTAATCTTCATTATTGCCATTCACTTGTGTGGCTTGAATAATAACATGAAACCAAACTCTACTAAGGACGGCTGAACCCTGCAAAGAACTCACAAAACCAAGAAGAATAACAAATATTTTTGGTGTTTTCGATTTTTAAAAACAGGCAAACAAAGCAAAAAAAAACAAAGCAAAAATCTTTTTGGATTTTCTTTAAGGCAACCCAAAGCTAGAAAACAAAGAAACAAAACAAGAGAAACAATGAAAATATTTTTGGTATTTTTGTGTTTTGAGAAAGCAGAAACAAAAACCAAAAAGAAAGCGGAACAATGGATATACAAAGAACCAACGAAACATGATATATAGATGAGTGTGATGTCGGTATACCTCCCCCCAAGCTTATGATTTTGGCCTAAGTGGGGCTCAACTCCATGGTGACCAAGAAGGTGCACCTTCGTAATACAACGAGGAGGCCCCTTCGTCCTGGTACGAGCTCGAGGACTCCCCTGTGTAGTGCATAGAGGGGTTGTATGAGGGCGCGTCCCCCTGGTAGTGTCCATGGAAGCCAAGAATGCGCAGCTTCTCGTCCATATCCTCCTTGAAGCATGACAAAGGTCCCTGGGAAATACTGAACAAAGTGGTTTGGGGCAGAGGAATCTCTCTCTCTTCCCCGTCAGTAAACAACATTCTATATACCAGACTCTCAAGGGTAGAGCCAGCAGTGACAAAGTGATGCGCTTTCATGGCAGCTAAGTCAAGCCTCTGAGGAGCCAAAACTGTATCATTTGGATCAACAGAAAGGTCTAAGGCAACAACAACACGTGCAACAATAATACCCCATAAATGGGTCCCTTAGCAGCTAAGCGACGAGCAATGAGAGAACCAAGATTGTACCTGGTTTCATTGTTGAGCGCAGCAGCTAGGAAGGCCAAATGATAGTTGGAAATATTGCTAGTGTTCTCCCTACCAAGAACACTAGTGGCAAGATAATAAGCAAAGTACCTGATAGCTAGGAGTTGAATATTTCTTATCCTTCCCCGCTGGGCTCTACGGTCATCATCATTAGTTATCCCGTGGTAGATCTCCAACAAATCAGTGGGTTGAGCTGGAATCTTCTTCACCGTTCCAGCCATACCAATACCCAGGATCTCACAAAATTTCTTCAATGTCATGGAGTAAGGCCTGTTATAGATTTTGAAAGACACATCTGGTTTGAAAGGGCTGTTAGAAAAAGAGAAACTCTCCACAAAGGTTTTAGTGAGCGTAGCATACTGCACACTCTCATCCTGCATATAGCTCGTTAGCCCAACCCTCCAAACCAAGGTTAGGAAATCACTGAGAATCCCAGCAGCCCGCAAAAAGGTAGGACAAGGAAAGGTGGAAGTGTGCGCATCCCTCTCACCTCCCTCGTCGCCAAATCGCGGTGTAATGAGATCCTCATTGTATGAGGGCCTAGCTCGGGAGGATGATCTTGAAGTCCTTGTCCTTCTAGGTGCATCACTCTCAAATATTTAACCATAGGTGTGATTGTCCATGACCCTTTTTTCTGAAATTTTTGGATAAACACAAACCAAGTGATTTCCAAGTTGATAAATGATGAGAAACTACTATAGGAACTTTCTAGAGGGCTACACATGCATCAAAATGAAATCTCGAAGCATAGAACAAGCATGCAATCTCACACAACCTGACACCTATAGCAGCAAAATACTCAAGATACAATCTACCAATCACAAATCTAATTGGACAAGCGGAGGAGGCACATACCAATGAGTAATCCCTCCAAAAATCAGCAGCAAAGATGGGATGAGCAAGGAGATCAAAAATCAGGAGCAAGAACAGCAATAAGTCAAGCTTGAGAAAGTTTTCCAGTGTTTTTTGGGAGAGAGAAAGAAGGTGGCTGGGAGGAGACAACTTGGAGGGCCTCGGGTGGGTCCCACCCATGCTAGGCGTGCCCCTGGGGTTGGCTGCGCCACCAGGGGGTGTGCTGGCCTGGGGGGGCCTGGGCCACTCTAGGTGTCCCTCTGCCCCTTTTTTCGAGGAAAAATTTAATATGTATTTTCTGGAATTTTTCGGAAAACTTTATTTTTGGCTAATTTTCAGGGTATGAAAATTGATTTTCTCGCAGAAAATATTTTTTAGAAGAAGCAAAAGCAAACCAAAACCAAAACTACAGAAGTTCGAAGACACTCTAACACGCAAACAACTAGCAAAACCAAATCTAACAAGAGAAAAAACAAAGACTAGGAAGGAGAAAAGTAAAACTGAGCAAGTATAACCACAGTGAAAACATTATTTTGTTCATTAAAATCCTTTTGTTAACAAGTTTGATCAGGTATTATTACCAAAACAATCTTATATGAAACAAAACTTTGCATTCCACAAAGTGATTATGTTACCTCAAACTTGATAGCAATGGTCCCAATCATAATAGTTTCAAAACTTTATTGTGGAATGGGACAATATATTTCTCCAACCTTGATGCTCTCAGTATTTTCAATGGAGTTTAGGCAATAGCTCTTAGCAACCTTATTGAGGAAATAAATAGTATGCTCTTTGTCATTAATATTAAATGTTACTTTTCCTTGATTACAGTTGATGACAGCACTTGCAGTATTAAGAAAAGGTCTCCCAAGAATAATATACATATTATCATCTTCAGGCATTTCAAGCACAACAAAATCAGTCAAAACCAAGCAATTATGAGCCACCTGAACAGGAACATCCTCACATATACCAACAGGAATAGTAGTTGACTTATCAGCCATTTGTAAAGATATATCAGTTGGTATCAAGTTTTCTAGCTGGAGTCTCTTGTAGAGGGAAAAAGGCATAACACTAACTCTAGCTCCCAAATCACATAAAGCAGTTCTAATATAATTGTTCTTAATAGAGCAAGGAATAGTTGGTATACCTAGATCACCAAGTTTCTTTGGAACCTTACCATTGAAAGAATAACTAGCAAGCAAAGTAGAAATTTCCTCATTAGGAATCTTCCTTTTATTAGAGACAATATCCTTCATATACTTTGAATAAGGAGGCACCTTAATAGCATCAGTCAAAGGAATTTGCAAAAATAAAGGTTTCATCCACTCACAAAACTTGTTGTAGTGTTCTTCCTCCTTTGACTTGTGTTTCTTATTTGGAAAAGGCATAGGTTTATGCACCCAAGGTTCTCTCTCACTACCATGTTTTTTAGCAATAAAATCTTCCTTAGTGTACCTAGTGTTCTTAGTGTGCTTCTCAGGTTCTTCCTCAACTTCCTCCTTATCAGGAGCATCATTTTTATCATTACCACTCTCAGTTTCAGCATCAGAGACAAATATACTATTAGGATCTATAGCAGGTTCAAGTGGTTCCTCAACTATTTTATGTTTCTTCTTCTTTCTCTTACGAGGACTACCACTACTTTCACCTTGTTGAGAATCCTGCTCAATTCTTTTAGGGTGTCCTTCAGGATATAAAGGATCTTGAGTAGCTATACCACTCCTAGTTCTAATTCCATAAGCATGTTTATCTCCTGAGGCATTAACTAGCATATCCTTTTGTACCTTAGCAAGTTGATCAATTTGGGTTTGAACCATTTGAAAGTGTTTACAAAGCATTTTAATATCATTAGCAGTTCTTTACACAATATCTTTCAACTCATTAATAGCTTTAGAGTTTTCCAAAAAATGATTCTGAACTTGTTTATTAAAATTACCTTGTTTAATAATAAATGTGTCAAGTTACTCTAAGCATTGATCAAGAGGCTTACCATAAGGAATATCACCTTCATCAAAGTGGAGAAAGTTTACCTCAATAGTAGATGAGTGGGGAATTGGCTTACATAATTCTTCTATAGGAGGTAGATTCTTCACATCTTCAGCTCTAATACCTTTCTCCTTGAGACATTTCTTAGCTTCTTGCATCACTTCATCATTTAATGCAATCATTCCCCTCTTCTTTGGTGTTGGTGTTGGAACTGGTTCAGGCACAACTGGTTCAAGAGTAATAGGCTTAGGTGTATTTAGCTCAGTTGAAGTCCAATCGTCATACTTATTACTTATTTTAGCCATTAATTCTTCAACATCTCTAGGAGTTCTTTTCTTGAAATCACAATCAGCAAAGCTATCTAGGTATGTCCTAGAATCATCAATTAGTCCATTATAATAAATATCAAGAAGCTCATTTTTAGGTAATGGATATCCAGGATGTGCATGAATCAAGGCACAGAACCTTGTCCAAGACTCAAGCAATTTCTCTTCTTCTCCCTGTTTAAAATCAAGAAGTTTCTGCAAAGCAGCATGTCTAGCACTGGGAGGAAAATATTTCTGCAAGAAAGAAGCAATCAAACAATCAGAGCTATCAATGGAACCATTAGGTAATCTATTAAACCAAGTTTTAGCTTCTCCTTTTAGTGAAAAAGGGAAGATCTTAGTAACAAAGTACTTGCGCATCTTAAAATTATCAGAGAATAAAGCACTCATAGTGGAAAGCTCATTCATATGAGCTACAACAATCTCATTTTCAGTCCCACAAAAAGGTTCTTTCTCAACAATGTCTAAATAGGATAAATCAAGAGAGAAATCATAATCTTTATGTTTAATATCTATGGGAGAGGTGGCAAACTTAGGATCAGAGGACAGTTTAGGAATAATGGTACGTCTCTCAAGGAGACTCTTAATAGCACTAGCATCATGTGTGTTTCGGCACTCCTCAATAAATTCATCAGTAAACTCAATGTAACCATCATTAATATCATATCTCTTTCTAGACTCAGGTGAGCTAACAGGTGTAACAGTGTCTTCACTAGGAGTTTCAGTATTTCCTAGATTAGCCATATTAGCATCTAGGAAAGGACCTAACGAACCACTCGCATCAAGCATAGTAGAAGTAACATCATGAGTATCGGAAACAGTTTCAGATTCAGCAGTAGTAGCAGTGTGTGTAGCATGAGTATGTGGTGGTGGTGTAACAAGCTTACTTATAACAGATGGTAAATCAAGAGCAGCAGAGGTGTTTAGGACTGTACCTCTTTTTGTAGTGGATGGTAAAATAGGAATCTTTCCATCACGATACTTCCCCATGATGAAAGGAGTAGCAGTGAATAATAGTAAATCCAAATGAACTTACAAATAAAGCTATGCTCCCCGGCAACAGCGCCAGAAAATAGCCTTGATGACCCACAAGTATAGGGGATCGCAACAGTCTTCGAGGGTAGTATTACCCAATTTATTGATTCGACACAAGGGGAGCCAAGGAATACTTGCAAGCCTTAAGAATTGAGTTGTCAATTCAGCTGCACCTGGAAATAGTTCTTGCTCACAGAAGTTTATTAGTAGAAACAGTTTGGTAGTAGCAATAGCAAAGAAGCAGCAGCAAAACAAGCGCAATAGTAACAGTAGTAGCAAACAGTAGGATATGAGTGCGGTAGGCATAGGGATGGATGGACGGGAATTGCATGGACGAGTCTATACATGTAACTTCAAGATCTAGGGGAATTGCAGATAAATAAGAATAAGCATCCAAGTACTAAACAATCATAGGCATGTGCTCCATATATATTCATGCGTGCTCACAATGAGAACTTGCACAACATCTTTTGTCCTGCCAGCCCGTTGGAGCGGGGCCTCAAGGGAACTACTGGCAATTAAGGTGCTCCTTT
Source organism: Avena sativa (assembly GCA_916181665.1). NCBI lineage: Eukaryota > Viridiplantae > Streptophyta > Magnoliopsida > Poales > Poaceae > Avena > Avena sativa. The sequence continues at coordinate 525,064,356 of OV702299.1, read as the reverse complement.
TAATAGAGCATCGGAGCAAAGCATTAACACTCCGTGAACACATGTGATCCTCACATCACAGCCATCCCCTCAGGTTGTCCCAATTTCTGTCACTTCAGGGCCTTTGGATCCGGACAATGATATGTGTACACAACTTGCAGATAAGATCACAAACAATACTATCATAATGATTGAATAATAAGTTCAGATATGAGATCATGGCACTCGGGCCCTAGTGACAAGCATTAAGCACAAAAAGTTGCAACAAAGTCAAATAACAGTAATAGAGATACTAGGCACCATGCCCTAACAATCTTATTCAATTACATGATAGAACTCATCCAATCCCTACCATCCCCATAGCCTACAGAGGGGGATTACTCACTCATGGATAGGGGAAACATGGATGGTTGATGGAGACGCGTCGGTGATGATGATGGTGATGATCCTCTCCAAATTCCCTGTCCCGGCAGGGTGCCAGAACGGAGTTTCTGGTTCCGAATCGCGGTTTCTGGTGGTGGCGACGCAGCGGAACTCTTTCTGGAAAAATGTCGAACCCCCTCGGTTTTTAGGTCAAGAGGCATCTTATAGGAGAAGAGGGAGGCCGAGGGGGTGCCTGGGGCAGCCACACCCCCTCCAGGCGCGTCCTGGGCCCACCCGCGCTGCAGGGGTGTGGGCCCCTCAGACCTCCCCTCCGTCTCGTACTCTGGCTCCATGAGTCTTCTGGTGAAATAGGATTTTTGACATATTTTCCGAGATTTTTTCCTGATAGTTGATTTTCTGCACAAAAACTAGACACCAAGGTAATTCTGCTGAAAACAGCGTCAGTCCGTGTTAGTTGGATCCAAATCACACAAGTTTAGAGGAGAAACAATAGTAAAAGTGTTCGGAAAAGTAGATACGTTTTGGACGTATCAGTGCACTCTTCCCTTTTTAGAGGCGTCGCTTTTGTAGAAGCTGGACTTCTCGTGTTATCTTGGTGGTGGTAATACCGCTGTTTTAACGAATGGATCTCTATAGCGAGACTTTTCTTTTTTGTAATTATTTTTATTTTATTACATGCATCCGTATGACCACTAGGAAAATGTGTTATTGTAGAAACCGGATGTAATTGATACCTTGTGATATCAATATATGCTCCTTAAAAAAATAATGAAGTACTTTCTTATCGAGGAATGAACTGCTTGATTCATCGTTTTATTGATTAAATAACATTATTAAACAGAGTTCCCCGGACGCAATCCGGAACAGAGTTAAAAACCTCGTTAAAAGGGGAAGGAGAATTACGACAATATTTCGCTAAGCAATGTGCCGCTTCATTAAGATGCCGCTTCATGTGGACGAAAGAGACCTCCGTGAAGACACTCACCAAGGATCTAATTTCTCCAGCTAGAATGCCCACCACAGAGCGATCCAGCGTGAGGGACACCGCTCGATGTAGAGCCAGGGCTTCAGCATACCCAGGTGAAGAGAACCCATGTAGGTGTTGACGACAAGCACCAACACATACACCACGATGGTCACGGATCAGCACTCCTGCCCCCATACGCTTGGTTTCCTCAAAGAGAGCCGCATCAGAGTTGATCAAGATAGTACCTAGTGGTGGTGGAGTCCATCTAGTCACCGGAGCATTAGACTCACACCTAAGAGCTCGGTGGGTAGGTCTGACCAAGAGCACTCTGATGAGATCGACAAAGGCTAAGATATTACCATAGGTTCGTTTTGGATCAGGATTGGGGCCTCCATTACAAGTATCATTCTGTGCGTCCCAAATATGCCAAAAATCAACAGCTAAAACTGTCGCCGCCTGTAGATCACTTGATCGAGAGAGGAAGTCAAAGAGCCATTGCCTCTGAGTAGAGAAAGCTTTCCTATCTAGCTTGAGAGGCACATGCAATTTAACTTCTCTCCACATGGCACGTGCAAATTCACAAGTGAGCAAGGAATGCTCAATTTCTTCGACTGCCACAAAAGATGCACATAGCAGACTCTAGGACACCCCGTTTGCAAAGCTGGAGACCACTCGGAAGACAATCATGCACGAAACGCCAGAGATGAATCAACATTTTCCCGGTGCCTTGATCTTCCAAATTAATTTCCACTCCTTTTCACTATTCATCCAATTAGAGCTGATCCACGTACCTGTTCTGCTCTCCTTTCTTGAATTAACTTTGCCGATCTAGCTAGAAAATAGCCAGACCGTACAGTGAATGTACATGCCGTGTATAAGGCCAGCTGACATAATCGTCGCCAAAACGACGAGAGATAGGAATCTAGAGTATTTCTTCTGCCGTCGCTGGGTTAAAAAAAACACGTACGTTCTCCTGATTCCAAGTCCCTTCCTCTTCATTCATGAGGAAATGTACTATAGCTAAGGAAGGGATAATAGATACAGACTCGATTACCTCAGGAGGAAATCTAGGTACCCAGTTATCCGTCATAATCTTGACAGCTTTTCCATCTCCAATTCCCCAACGAACTTCTCGATAGAGTAGCTCCGTGCCATGCAGAAGACCCCTCCATGTGTATGAAGCTGATCTGGCTTTCGAAGCATGCCAAAAATCAGTGTTAGGGAAGTACCTTCCCTTTAAAACGCGAGAACATAACGAGTCCGGCACAGAAAGAAGTAGCCACCCCTGTTTTGCCAACATAGCTTAATTAAAAAGAATAAGATCACAGAAGCCCATGCCCCCTAAAGCCTTTGGTGTTGATAACCATGACCACGACCGCCAGTGCATTTTCTTGCCGTTTTCAAATCCCCACCATCTATTGGCAATCACTGATTTAATTTGATCACAAGTACCAACTGGGAGTTGAAAACAGCTCATTACAAAAGTTGGTATAGCCTGAACTACAAAATTTAGTAGGGCCTCATTACCCGTCCTTGATAGTGGTCTGTCTGGCAGGCTTTTTATGTATCTCCAAATTTTGTCAAAGATAAACTTGAAGGTGGCAGCAGGAGATCGACCTACATGAGTAGGCATTCCAAGGTAGAAGTCATTCAGAACTTCACTTTGTATATCAAGATTTTCCTTCACTCTACTCTTCACTTGATCCAAACAATGCTGACCAAAGAAAACAGAAGACTTCTCAAGATTGACTCGCTGACCAGAGCCATCACAATACAACTTGAGATTATTGAGAGCATCAATAATCCTATCATCACTTCTAGCAAAGAAGATAATGTCGTCTGCACAGTAAGTGAGATATAGGGGGACCGAGTCTACCATTATGAATTCCATAGATCTCTCCTCGATCCTCCTGTTGTTGCAGCATGCTTGACAAACCCTCTGTGCATAAAAGAAATAAATATGGACTTATTGGATCTCCCTGACGAATCCCTCTTGATGGAACAACCGGTTTAGTGAGCTCGCCATTAACACGAACAGCATAGCGCACACAAGTAACACAACGCATCACCGACTGAATCCATATGGGATAAAAAACGAGCTTATATAAGCAAACCATGCAGATAATTCCACTCCACCCTATCATATGCCTTTATCATATCAAATTTCAGTGCAAAGAAGGGCCTCCTCGAGTTCTGGTTGCGAATAGTATGTAAGCATTCATAGGAAATCAATGCATTATCAATAATCAACCTTCCTGGCACAAAGGCATTCTGATGTTCTGAAATAATCAACGGAAGGATCACTTTCATCCTGTTCGCCAACACCTTGGAGGCAATCTTGTAGAGGACATTGCACAAGCTAATGGTACGAAAAAATTTCAAGTGCTTTGGCTTGGCAACATTGGGGATTAGGAAAATGATCGAGTCACAAAGCCCCTCCGGGATCTCTCCTCCCCCTAAAAAACTCCTCACAACATTGCAAATTTCAGTTTTAAAGAACTCCCAATATGTTTGGTAAAACAAAGCCAGCACTAGTGGAAAAAGGGCTATCCGTTCGCGACCCCTCAGAGCATTAGTCCCGGTTGCGCCACCAACCGGGACTAATGCTGGCACGCGTCCCGGTTGGAGCGGGCACGGTGCCAGGGGGCATGCGTCCCGGTTGGTAAGGGGGCATGCGTCCCGGTTGGAGCCACCAACCGGGACTAAAGGTTTGGCCACAGCCCCGTGGCGTGGCACGCACCTTTAGTCCCGGTTGCTGGCTCCAACCGGGACTAAAGACCCCCTGCCCTCTATAAATGCAACGCCCCAGCCCCCTCTGCCGCCACTCTGTTTTTTCGAATGGTGGAAGGTGTGAGGGGGTGTGCTAGTTTTTTCTCATGCATGCATTGAAGGTGTTTGTTGAAATGTTTGAGTGAATAATCCCGTTGAATTTCTCATAGAACAAAAATATAGAAGGTGTCCGAGACGCACTTGAGCTTTCTCCTCTTTATTTCCCTCGATCGAGGTTAGCAATCTTATCTTTTCTAGGTCATTGATACAATTCATGTGTCGGTGTGAATTGGTTATTTCACTATTTATGATGTCCTGTTTTTTGATAAACTTACTTATATGATGCAGATGAACGGTCGGGAATGGATGTACGGTGACCGGCGCGTAGCCGGGTATATCAAAGGCGTGGATAAATTTATCGATGTGGCTACGGCAAACAAAGAGAATGGATTTATACGTTGTCCATGTGTTCAATGTCGGAACAACAAGGAGTACTCTTCTTCGAAAATCATTCGCGGCCACCTGATTATGAAAGGTTTCATGCCCAACTATAATTGCTGGACCAAGCACGGGGAAAGAGGGGTTATGATGGAAGATGGTGAAGAAGAAGATGATGATAACAACTATCATCATATGTTTCCTGAATACAGTGATACTGCAATGGAAGACAATGGAGAGGAAAGAGGTGAAGAACGGGCATCAGATGAGCCGGCTGATGAACTTGGTAGGGTCATTTCTGATGCAAAGCGAGACTGTGAAACAGAAAATGAGAAGTTGAAGTTAGAGGGCATGTTAGAAGATCACAAGAAATTGTTGTACCCAAATTGTGAAGATGGCAGTACAAAGCTCGGTACCACACTGGAATTGTTGCGATGGAAGGCAGAGTGTGGTCTAACTGACTCCTCATTTGAAAAGATGCTGAAAATAATGAAGCCGAAGTTTCCAAAACATAACGAACTTCCCGAGAGTACCTACGAAGCAAAGAAGACTCTCTGTCCTCTGGGATTAGATGTGCAAAAGATACATGCATGCATTAATGACTGCATCCTCTACCGCGGTAAGGAGTATGAGAATTTAGATAAATGCCCGGTATGCAACGCGTTGCGGTATAAGATCAGACGAGATGACCCTGGTGATGTTGAGGGAGAGCCCCTCCGGAAGAGGGTTCCTGCTAAGGTTATGTGGTATGCTCCTATAATACCAAGGTTGAAACGCATGTTCAGAAACAAAGAGCATGCCAGGTTGTTGCGATGGCACAAAGAAGACCGTAAGAAAGACGGGAAGTTGAGACACCCTGCTGATGGGTCACAGTGGAGAAAAATCGAGAGAGACTTCCCAGACTTTGCAGGTGACGCAAGGAACTTATGGTTTGGTCTAAGTACGGATGGCATAAATCCTTTTGGGGAGCAGAGCTGTAGTCACAGCACCTGGCCCGTGACTCTATGTATCTACAACCTGCCTCCTTGGTTGTGCATGAAGCGTAAGTTCATTATGATGCCAGTGCTCATCCAAGGCCCGAAGCAACCGGGCAACGACATTGATGTGTACCTTAGGCCATTAGTTGAAGAACTCTTACAGTTGTGGGGCAAACCAGGTGTACGTGCGTGGGATGAGAACAAACAGAGCCATTTAATCTACGAGGGTTGTTATTCGTAACCATCAATGATTGGCCTGCTCTTAGTAACCTTTCAGGACAGACAAACAAAGGATATAAGGCATGCACCCACTGTTTAGATAAGACCGAAGGTACATATTTGCATAAATGCAAGAAGGTTGTGTACCTGGCAAATCGACGATTTCTTCCGACCAATCATCCCGTAAGAAAGAAAGGCAAGCATTTCAAAGGTGAGGCAGATCACCGGAAGAAGCCTGAACTCCCTGCTGGTGATGATGTATTTGGTATGGTCAAGGACATAGAAGTAATCTTTGGAAAGGGTCCCGGCGGTCAATCAGTTCCGAACGACGTCGCTACAGGACACGCACCCATGTGGAAGAAGAAATCTATATTTTGGGAGCTGCCATATTGGAAAGTCCTGCGTGTCCGCTCTTCAATCGACGTGATGCACGTGACGAAGAATCTCTGCGTGAACCTGCTAGGATTCCTAGGCGTGTATGGGAAGACAAAAGATACACCTGAAGCACGGGAGGACCAACAAATTATGAAAGACCCAAAGAACATGCATACAGATAACAAGACGGATAAAGGGCGTCACTTAAGTCGTGCCAGCTATCCTCTTACCAAAGCAGAGAAGGAAATCTTTTTTGAAGTCCTTTACAGTATCAAGGTGTCGTCGGGCTTCTCATCTAATATAAAGGGGATAATAAATATGGCAGAGAAAAAGTTCCAAAACCTGAAGTCTCATGACTGTCACGTGATTATGACGCAGTTGCTTCCGATTGCATTGAGGGGGCTTCTACCGGAAAATGTTCGAGTACCCATTGTGAAGCTATGTGCATTCCTCAATGCAATATCTCAGAAGGTAATCAATCCAGATATTCTGCCAAGGTTACAGAAGGATGTGGTACAATGTCTTGTTAGTTTTGAATTGGTGTTCCCACCATCCTTCTTCAATATTATGACGCATCTCCTGGTTCATCTAGTGGAAGAGATTGCCATTCTCGGTCCGGTATTTCTGCACAATATGTTCCCCTTTGAGAGGTTCATGGGAGTCTTAAAGAAATATGTTCATAACCGTGCTAGACCATAAGGAAGCATCTCCAAGGGATATGGAACAGAGGAGGTCATTGAGTTTTGTGTTGACTTTATTCCTGACCTTAAGCCGATTGGTGTTTCTGACTCGCGGCATGAGGGAAGACTAAGTGGAAAAGGCACGCTGGGAAAGAAAGCAATGATATGTAGGGACGGGGATTCTTTCACTAAAGCACACTACACAGTTCTACATAATTCCACCTTGGCAGCTCCGTATATCGAGGAACACAAGAATATTGTACGCTCCAAAAACCCGGGGAAGCCTGAATCATGGATTACAGATGAACACATGAAGTCTTTCGGTGGTTGGATGCGGACACATCTCTTGAATGACACCACTGTTGGAGATCAGCTATACTTGTTGGCCACGTCACCATCTTCTACTGTATTGAATTTCCAAGGGTACGAAATAAATGGGAATACATTCTACACGATCGCCCAAGATAAAAAGAGCACCAACCAAAATAGTCGTGTCCGCTTTGATGCAATAGACGAGAATGGACAAAAGGACACATATTATGGTTACATAGAGGAGATATGGGAACTAGACTATGGAGTCTCTTTTAAGGTCCCTTTGTTTCGCTGCAAATGGGTCAACCTGAATGGTTACATAGTTGAAAGGAAAAATACCAGACTTGGTATATTGATCATGTTTCGAAAAAACCTTCACAAAATGACCTATCATGTTCGAGATTTCATGGCTTTCGATCCAAATGACCGATGTTATGTGCTGAATCATGGCATAGTTTGTGATGTTCTGCCCATATTATGCATATGTGTGGACATTGGTATGGAGAACAATGTTGTAGGAGGAAGTTTTCCTTTTTGTCGCACGGAAAAGCCCTTTTCCATTTTTCGAGCGCAAAAAACGGGTCGTTTTGTGAAGTAACCACCAAAATGCCGTTTCAGAATGCTACCGTCCTATTTTCCTAAAATATTAGACCACCTTACATGGACTATCTCCCAACCGGTACATCTCAAACCTTTTCGTCCATCCCGGATAAAAAGTACAAATGTCTGCCGAATCGGCAGGAAGTGGGTCCGGTTTGTACTACAGGTACATGATCTATCGCCCGTGATTTTTTGAAAAAATCATTTTTAGACTCGCAATATGTGGTTTCTTCAGAGATCCAATACAAGTTCTAACGATGCTCGTCCCCTATCTTCATGCACACCGGTTCGACCATAGTTAGAAATTCAGATAATTCAAAACGGGCATAATAAATTCAAAAAAAATCCGAACAATGAAAATCCTTCGCGTGGTGTCATATTTTGTTACATAGTTGAAAGGAAAAATACCAGACTTGGTATATTGATCATGTTTCGAAAAAACCTTCACAAAATGACCTATCATGTTCGAGGTTTCATGGTTTTTTCGGTCCAAATGACCGATGTTATGTGCTGAATCACGGCATAGTTTGTGATGTTGTGCCCATATTATGTATGTGTGTGGACATTGGTATGGAGAACAATGTTGCAGGAGAAAATGGTTTTGAATTATTTATTTAAATACAAACACTTTTTATGTTTAAAGTTTTTCTAAATTCCAAATTAATATTTAAAAATATAAGTTAATTCATTTTAAAAGGTTACATTAATTATTTTTTAAAAATAGAAAATGGTTTTGGATTATTTATTCAAATCCATACACTTTTATGTTTAAAGTTTTTCTAAATTCCAAATTGATATTAAAAATATATAAGTTAATTCATTTTTAATTGTCAATGGTTCATATTTTAAATGGTTACATTAATTATTTTTTAAAACAGAAAATGGTTTTGAATTATTTATTTAAATCCAAACACTTTTTATGTTTAAATTTTTTCTAAATTCCAAATTAATATTCAAAAATATAAGTTAATTCATTTTAAATGGTTACATTAATTATTTTTTAAAAATAGAAATTGGTTTTGGATTATTTATTCAAATCCATACACTTTTTATGTTTAAAGTTTTTCTAAATTCCAAATTAATATTTAAAAAATATAAGTTATTTCATTATTAATTTTAAATGGTTCATAGTTTAAATGGTTACATTAATTATTTTTGAAAACAGAAAATGTTTTCGAATTAGTTATTCAAATTCAAACACTTTTTATGTTTAAAGTTTTTCTAAATTCCAAAGTAATTATCATTTAAAAAACATTACAAATTGAAACCGCAAAATAAAAAATAAGGCGGGAACAGAGAGAAAATAACTGAAAAAATTTGAAAACAGGGGAATACGTCCCGGTTGGAGCCGACAACCGGGACTAAAGACCCCCCTGCGCGCGCGCCCCTTCAGCTGCTGAAAATTGGAGTATACGTCCCGGTTGGTGGCTCCAACCGGGACGTATGCCCTTTTAGTCCCGGTTGGAGCCACCAACCGGGACGTATACTCCCTCCCCTTTATAACTTCTCTTCTTCTTCACTCTTCTCTTCCCTGCTTCTCTGTTTCATCCACGACACCGCCAGGCTGCCCGCGCACTGCCTCCGGCCGCCACCGCCGCGCGCTCCCCGACGACCGCCGCCCGCGCGCTCCCCGACGACCGTCGACGACCGCGCCGCCCGCGCCCTCCCCGACGACCGTCGACGACCGCGCCGCCCGCGCCCTTCCCCCACCGCCGCGCGTCAGGTACGCCCCTGCCTCTGTCCTCCCCCTTCCTCGTGCTGCTGCTGGTGGGCGGCGGCGGCCGGCGAAGACGGAGGAGGACGAGCCTGGAACTCTGGCTCCGCCACTGCCTCCGGGGAGAGGGGTGGCTCCATGGGGAGCGCGAGATGAGGGGGCGCCCGCCGGTGCACCGGCCACCACCACGGGCAGAGACCGCCGGCGGCAGTGGCGTAGCCACATAGAGAGCTGTGTGGTCACTTGACCACACAGGTTTTTGGCAAATCCTTTATTGACAAGTATAAATTCAGCAAAAAATATTAAAAAACCAGTAGAAATACATGTATTTGACATCACATAGTTGAAATGACAACACAAACCTGGAACTCTGGCTCCGCCACTGGCCGGCGGCAAGATTCACCACGGGTAGAGGGTGATTGGTGTAGTTTGGAAGAGTCGGGTCCTCTCAATCGCCTCAAGTATCTTGGTTTACATTGACTGGAGAATCGTCTTATATTTTAGTATGTTTGTATAGAAAACTGATTGAAATTTTAGCACCAGTATGCATAGGAGTAGTTGGTTAGGACAAATGTTTACAACCCAATTGATCGCAAGATCAAGTGCTAGTCTTGCACCATTTATTGTTATTTTTTCCTTTATTTTTTACTATGAATACCCATTGTGAAATTCCTGAGCCCGCCACTGCCTCCGGCGACCGCATGCACTACCGTCTGGGATCCGGCAACTGGCGTCGTCGACCACACCATGAGCGACAACAATAATGAACATGGTGCTCCTGCGATGAAGTTTATGTGATATTATTCACTTTGTTTGCACTAGATGTTGCTAGATTTATAGATCTACTAGATGTGCGTGTTTGGCTGTATGTGTTTAGATATGCTATTGTTTGCTTATGTAATGTTGATTTCTGTAATTAATCTATGCCGAAATGGCTTAAAAATATTCCAAAAGTGGTCGAGCAGCAGGTACACCGTTGCGTCCGACATCCCGCCGGTCTCCTTCCGGTCGACGCCCTGTGTCGCTGCCGCCGCCGCGACCTCGCTAGGTTTAGGGTTTAGGGTTTCTCTTCATTTTTATTATTGTGTATATATATATTAGGGTTTCTCTGAATTAGGGTTTATATCTCTCAACACCGTACTTAACTTTCTCCTTTAGCCGCTTTGACTTATTCGTTTTTCCACCTATGCAGAAAATATGGACCCACACGTCAGAGACGAAGAAAAGGAAGAGTTGATCCAAGGTGTGATCCGTGGGGAAGATAATTTAGACGTATCAACGTTTCTGAACAACTCCGGTGAGGGTGATCCTCTTTTTACCGGAGTAGACAACTTGTTTGAGGTTGAAGGTGTTGCCTTCTGCGAGGGAGAAGGCGATGCCTTGTGTAATCGAGAAGAGGTGCGATGAGAAGGGCAGAAATTTAGAGCAACTCCACGTACGTAAACAATTTCTATAGTTTTTAATTACAATCAAATTGTGTTTAGTTTCATTCATATAGGCTGACTCCTTTTTTAAATCAGATCGAACGTCTACATGACGGTCTTCTGCCAAAGGATCGCGTACGAGCAATTCAGGAGGAATTGGCGGGATTCTTGGATGCAGAAGTCCTAGACCCGAAAGGGGAATACTATTCTGCTGTGTATAGACAATAGGGATTGTAAAAATAGCAACTTTGAAGGAATTGGCCGGTAGCATCGAATAGCAACTTTTGTATGTAGTGCATGAACTCGATCCGTGTATTGAATGTAATGTTGTCATGATGATCTTGTGTAATATAAGGTTCCTTCGTTGATAAGTGCAAAACATAAATAAACAATAAAACAACGTAAATGAATTCTCTGCCGCGGCACAAAAAGTGACGAAAATGCTGCCGCGGCAACAAAATGTGCCAAAATGAATTCTCTGCCGCGGCAGAGAAATGGGCCAAATCTCTGCCGCGGCAGCAGGTTATTAGTCCCGGTTCGTGTTACGAACCGGGACTAATGCTCCACCCCCCTCGCGCTCCGATGCCGCCACGTGTGCCCCATTTGTCCCGGTTGGTGGGGCAACCGGGACTAAAGGTTAGAGTTTTAGTCCATTGCCCCGTCCCGGTTAGGCAACCGGGACTAATGGCCCTTACTGACCGGGACGCATGAGTCCTTTTCTACCAGTGCAGGAAACCATCAGACCCCGATGCTTTCGTAGGTCCCATCTAAAAAAGTGCAGCCTCAGTTTTCTCATCAGTGTACGGCTTACATAAGTTCTCATTCATCTCAGCCGTCACCTTACCGGTAATAGCATCAAGTACTGCATCCACAGAAGCACAAGTCTCATAGGTAAAAAATTGCTAGTAGAATAAAAAAGTACTTTCTCGTCGAGGAATGGCCTGCTTGATTCACACCTGGCCGGTACTCTTGGCCGTAGCTGAACGTGTATCTAGCAGCTAGCTCACGTGCAATAACTAACAAAGCTAGCTTGTTGCCGTGACTAGCGTGACTAACATGCCTTTTCCTGGGACATTTACTTCGGGCCCGTTTTCTTCTTCCGTTGAATCTTCACGAAACAGCGATACATAAAATTGAAGCAGATTTCTTGTGTCTCTTTCTTCTTCCCCGTTTTCTGAGCTGGGCCTTTTATTTAAAAAAGAGTATATTAATATCACAAGATACCGACTAAACCTAGCATCTGCAACAGCACATGCTCTAGCGACTTTACGGATACACATAGTCCAGAAAAAAGAATATTTTTTACAAAAAACAAAAAGTCCCACTACAGAAAACTATTCCTCAAAGCAACTACACTGATACCACCAGAACAATAACAATAGTCTTCCACCAATAACAACGCTTTTAAGAAGGAAACTGTGCACAAGCGTCGTCGTTGTCCGATAAAAAATCATAGGTTTTCACCCTGAAGAAAGTCCTCGCTCTCAAAACAATGTCTTCAACAAGGTCATTGCGAGTCACAACCGGTTAAGACTAGACCTTAAATTTTCATCCTGCAAGGTAAGACTGGAAACTCCTCCTGTGTTGTCCCCCCCTCCCCCTACAAATAGTCATTGCTGCGAGTCACAGATCATGCAGCCAGTTTTCCATCGCCACAAAAACTGAAATCACCATCGCTATCCTCATATTTTCGTTTTTCTGACATTCTTCGCATCTGATCTCACCATGGCTCATTGAATGGCACTTGGCGGAAACAAACAGCAGAGCTTCGCAAAACCAAATCACCAGAAAAACAAGGTACGTACGACCGAATACCTTCCAATTCAGCAATCTCCAGGCATGATACATCCATGGGAGTTCGCCGGCGGAGCCTTCCGGCTAGAACTCGTCTCTCTAGACCAGATCAACGAGGGCGGACATCAAGCAGATCTTCGTCTTCGTGCGAAAAAAACCCAAGGACCACCTCCTTTATTAAAGCCGACGCAGCGATCCCCACACCTTCGGCCGGTTCCCGGTGAACGGATCAAGCGTGCCGACCTTCGGCGCCGACGAGCACGTAGGCTGAGCACCGCCGCTATGGGCACGCCGTTGCCTCCATCCTGCAGCACCGCGTCCACTGCTTCCTCTAGAACCCCTCACAGGCACGTGCCGGGGAGCACCATGCGCTGCAGGTACCGCCGTCCCGCTGCCAAGACCATCTCCTGCGAAGCCCTAGAGTCAACCCCCACGCGAGGGGGATCAGGCGAGGCACGCCCAACCCGCCCGCCACTTTCAGCGGCCAGGCATGGCCGCCACCACCGGGGGGTAGCGGCAGCGGCCGGCAAAGAAGAACGGAGGCGGCGCCTCTAGCGCGAGCATCCCGGGAGCGAGATCCGTTTCACGAAGAGATCCCCAGGCGCCAAAGAGTCAACTCTTGTCCAAGCCTACAGTCAGCAAACATTGGGCGTGGGCGCCCCTACTCCTTTTTCTTGACCTCCTTGTCCTGGTGGTGTCGATGAGCCTCCAGCGGGACCTCTTTCTTCTGGCCGAGTAGGCTTGTTTTGGGAGGTGATATATGTCGCACGCAGGCGGCGCAAGCCACGTGTCCCGCCTGAAGGAGTGGAGTAAGTGGGCCGGTCCAGGTAATGAGCTTTCCTTTTTTTTACTAGAAAAAGTGTCCGTGCGTTGCAACGGTTTTAAAACAATTCACTATGTTCTACAAACATACGAAAATGATATGATTTAATTTTTAGCACTAGTTTTTTTATATTTCACTTTGGTTTTTGGTTTGTACCATTTTGAAATATTTAGGTTTTTTACTTTAGTTTAGTTCTCTTGGTGCAATGCACATCATCAATCCTCTCAAAACAGAAGTAAAACTCAACATCTAAACTTTCCGCCGGCACTGAGGGAGCCGGCGATGGGGGAGGGAGGCGGGGGTCGAGGACATTAGTCGAAATAGGGCCTTGGAGGGTGCAAAGGGTTGTGCGGCGATTAGGAGCAACGTAAGTAAATTGCAAAAAGCTACGACATTGGGGATAGGGTTTCAAAAAACTACGACTTTTCAAGTTTGCTTCAAAAAACTACAACTTTTGGGGCAGCTGACTATAAAAAACTACAACTTCTATGTAACAGGGCAATTAGCCGGTTTAATCACAATTTCGACAGGGCGGGCCCAATATTTTTCTAAAAAATACCTTCATCTATTGCATCTTCTAATACGTCCCCTTTTCACTTGTCGTCCATATGCCGCCGCTGCTGTGATCGGCCGCCTCCATCTGTCGTCGCCACTCCTGGCGAGCGTGCGGGACGGGACGGGGAGCTGCTTCCTGGTCGGTGAGCCTGCGCGGGCCAGCGAGGGCGCGGGGTGGCGAGCTGTTGCGGGGCGTCAAGGGCGCGGGGCGGCGAGCTGCTGTGGGCTGGCAAGGACGCGGAACGAGGCGGCGAACCGCTGCCCGGCCGGCGACGCCAATGAGCCTGTGCGGGCTGGAGGTCGCGGAGAGGCGCAGGTTGCAAGGCGGCGAGCTGCTGTAGGCCGGCGAGCTGTGGGGCTGGCAAGGGTACGGGACGAGGCGGCGAGCCGCTGCCTGGCCGGCGACGCCAGCGAGCCTGTGCGGGCTGGAGGTCGCGTAGAGGAGCAGACCCCACGTGCACGTCTAGAAGCCAGCACAGTTTGGTCAACACACAAACAAAAGAAATGGAAAGGAAAAAAAGGAAAAGGAATAAAAGATTAAAGAATAAAGAATAAATAAAATTAGTAGTTTTAAGATTGAATTTGGAATAGCATGAAAGGTCAATTTTGCAAAATACACATGCCACGTCACCTGACACTGGGCCATCCATGTCAGAAACATAATCAACTCGGGTTAAAACGACGCAAACGCGGAGTTGGTAGTTTTTTTAGACTATTAGGCACAAAACCGATAGTTTTTTGAAGCAAATCTGAAAAGTCGTAGTTTTTTGAAAACCTAACCCCAATTGTCATAGCTTTTTGCAATTTACTCGAGCGACGTGGATGTGTGGCTTTCCTAGACCATGGACAACTAGTTAAGTCATCAAAAATCGAGGAGTGAAAATGAAAAATTCCACGACGACCAACATGGCCTCGTCGCCGGGTGACACACTCTTCCCCTTCACCTAAAATATTTGAATACTTTTATGAACAAAACAAGCTCAACCATCTTGAAGGAAAAAATTTTAGGCACGTGATGCTCATAAACTGCATCCAAAAAATTCCTAATCGGTAGACACAATTATTTGCTAGGCTAGCTAGTACATTCTTTGCATATTGCCATGTACCCGGGTGCTAATCTGATTATGTGATTGTGTCCACGACACCCATGAAAGATGGATTATTCGAACTATTAAGTATAGGGGAGTGCTACGCTGTCCCCTGGGGATCAAAATTTCTGATCCCGGGTCCTCCTGCTGACACGTGTCCTTTTGAACCCACTTTTGCTATACTAAATCCCGCTTTTGCTACATAATGTCCAGTTTTGCTACATTGTAGCAAAAAACGGTTCGTGTAAAAACAGAACAAAAAAGACAACGCTAGCCGGAGACCTTACCGGAGAACTCGCCGGAGACTTTATAGCAATTTTTTTTACTAATGTAGCAAAATCGACTTCGCCGAAAAAATATCACCAGAGACTCACTGAAAAAACCTCGTCGGAGACCTCGTAGCAAAAAGATTGTGATATTGTAGCAACACCACAAAACGGTGGTAGCAAACAGAATATGCTAATGTAGCAAAAAAACAGATTTCGCCAGAGATCTTGTAGCAAAAAATTTGCTACCAAGCAAAAAGACTTCCCCAGAGACTATCGTCATCGGTCATCTTGTAGCAAAAGTTTTATAATATTATAGCAAAAGCACACAACAGTTGGAGCAAAAATAATATATGTATGTAGCAAATCCTGCGGCCACTGCAAAAAAATCCCCAACACAAAAATTCGCCGCTCCGTCCGTAGCAAATCCATCGGCCGTCGGTAGCAACGACGATGGTCGTTGGTAGCTAAAACACCGACCGTCTATAGAAAAATCTTCCGGTATAGATAGCATGCACGGGGCGTCATGCGAACCACTGTTCCTCGACGGAGGTCGGAGCAGTGGGGCCACGCCCTGCCGGATGCGAGCCCGTGCAAGGGAGCAGGCTCGCCATCTCGCTGCGCCAGTGCTCCGCTTGTAGGGCGGAGAGCTCTTGCCGGGCAAGATGGAAAGGCCGCGAGCTCCGGCGGCGTGCGTGTGGCGAGCTCCGGCGGCGCGGCAGTGCAAGGCAAGGAGCAGGCGCGGCGCGGCGAGGTCCGGCGGCGTACGTGTGGCGACCTGCGGCGAGCTACGACCAACTGCGGGCGGCGCGCGGTAAGCTCCGGCAGCGGAGGCGGCGGAGATCGCGGCGAGCGCCGGCGGAGCGCGCGGTGAGCTCCAGCGGTGAAGGAGGCAACCAGCGATGCGTTCATGGCCAAACAGAGGTTTAATTTACTCAACGGAAGCTACTGGAAGAGATAAGGGAGAGAAAGTATTGGCCCCACCACGTACGTCGCGCGTGACCGAAAAGGAGTCAACGAGTACTATCGTTTTCCTTAAGTATACTTCCTCCAATCCAAATTAGTTGATTTAGATTTGTCTAGATTTAATTATATCTAGACATGATTTAATGTTATATTTATCTTGATAAATTTGAATCAATTAATTTGAGCACGAGAGAATATAATAAGATCTTAGAGACAGCAACACGAACGTCACCAGGGACGTTGGGCGTTGGCATGCGGCATGAGCATCGTTGAACCTGCACGTCCGTGTGTGAAGTCGATGACTGAACTTGGCGGCGGGTGCGTGTTAGCTGCTAGGGCACCTCCGGCCTTGCCCGTTCCAGACCGCCTCCCTCTTCCGCACGTGCTCGACCACCTCCGGCCGTTTCCGGCGTCCGGCAGTGCGCTGCTCTCTCCCCCGCCCGTATCTCACACACGGACGCCACACCACACCGGAGACCAGACCAACGCGTCCACAGGAGAGGCAAGGCCGACCCTAGCATCGCGGCGGCGCGTACTGATCTGGTTAGCACGTTCTCTCCTCTGACCCTCCTTGCCATGGTCGTCCCGGTCTTCTCTGCCCTCGCCTCGTTCCATCCAGCAGCCGCAAGCACACGTAAGCGCGATCTCGTCTTCCTCTCGGCCGTTCCCTCCTCTGTGCATCGCTTTGATTTCAGATATCAATCTTCTTATTTGCTTCCTGATCGGCTTGCTTCCAAGCATCCTAAGAACCTATATGAACTCACTAGTGCATACACAGGCCTCTAACACCGGTTCGTACAGCCTTTAACAGCGGTTGTAGAACCGTTGTTGGCGGTTCGGTGTTAGAGGCTTTCCTTATACAAACCGGTATTAAAGGGTGGTACACGTGGGTCTGTCGCAGCGCTCAGCCCCTCCCCCTTTAACACGAACCGGTGTTAAAGGTTCTGTGCCGCAGCACGAAAAAGAGATAAATCTCTGCCGCGGCAGGAAAACGGCATAAATCTCTGCCGCGGCAGGAAAACGGCATAAATCTCTGCCGCGGCAGAGTTCTGCCGCCGCCCCGTTTTGGGCGTATTTCTGCGGCGCAGCGGGGACGGGGAGGGGGGAGGGGGAATCGATCGGAAGCGGTATACACATACATCGTCGTCAGTACATACGAGTATATAAATAATTAAGCAACTATTATTATACATAAACATCGTCGTATTCTCCGTAAACGTTGAAGCATCAAGTACAACACAAACACGTTCAAGCATATATACAACGTTCATTTTTTTTGAATATCTAAAGAGTTCTCCGTCAGGCGTGACGACCTCATCAAGTATGAACCCCGCCAATTCCTCTTGAATGGCTCGTATGCGGTCAAATGGTAGGAGTTGGTCCCGCATCCGTTCGATCTAAATATATATGAAGAATGGGGTCAATATATATATATATAAGAATAAAACTCAAGACAATTGATGGTAATATAATAATATTGTGTACTTTGTTTACTTACTCTAAGTTGTTCTAGTGCGGCTTGGCCCGTCACACATATCATGTTGCGAATAAACTCGCAAACATAGTATCCACATAAGTTATTGCCGGGTCAAAATAATAATCAATAAAGCATGATATAATGGAATTGGAAGCAGAATCAAAGAGATACGCAGACCTAGCTAGCTATTATTACTTATATTTTGGTCTACAAATTTTAGTTCTTCTGACCATTCACCCACGGCCCTGCCCGTGAACCTTTTCCAAACCCTGTCCGGCAAAGAAAATGGATAAAGGAGTAATTAATTACTTGTTGTCACGAAAGTTGCCGATCTAGTGCGATAATATGATTGAATTACCTCTGGAGCATCTCTTTAAAGTCTGCCCATAGCTCTTTTTATTTTCGTAACGAGTCCATGACAAAGACTTTTTCTGAGTCAGGTTGAATGACTAGCAGAATAAAATGAAACATATGCACGCACAACTCATCATCAGTTACAATTAACATCGAGTAAGCCGAAAAGAATGTGTACAAGAGAGGGTAACAGTACTCACGAGAAGTTGTAAGGCAATAGTATTTTCCTTTTGGTTTCCTTTCTCAGTAAAGACCTTAGCAAGAAATCTTCTGTTTGCCCGGATTTGTGTCTTACCACTTCTTCATGAACTCTATTTGAGTCAACCAACCCAATGTCAAAAGGGCCTCCTTTCATGCATTCCATAACCTTTTTCCTGCATAATAGTATATACATATGTGGTGAGCATATATATACATGCAATTAATGAATTGAATGAGATGAGATAGAAATTATAGAAATAGTACTTACACACAATAAAGGCTAATGACAGCTTTGTCGAGTTCCTTCTGATTGAATAAAAAATGCAAGTCTTGAATGTTGAAGTCGATCTCGTCATCTCCACACAAGAAAATCTGATCTCTTATATGCGTCGTGATCCATTCTTCCTTTCTCGTCTTGCAGAAATCAAGGTACCACTTGTGCAATCTTCGCATCTTTGTTGGTAGATTCTTGAGCTCCTCTTTCTTGACGAGATTCTTCCCATACTTCCATGGCTATATGGGGTTGACATTTCCTTTGGGCAAGTTGTCTCCCATGATGTTCAAGTATGCAATGTAAGTCATCCCCATCTCATTTGTCTTTCTTTGTAGCTCTGCCTCGCAATCATTTACAGGAGGAGCGTTCCGTGTGTCGAACACTTGGAGCGGGCGCATGATTGATTTCCTGCTCTCCGAGCATGGGAACTGTTTTCTGGGGTGCCGCATGAATGCTACTTTCAGTCTCCCTCCGCCTTGCATCCTCCTTCAAAATCTGGCGCTCGTTTTCTGGCACAAGTGGGGTTTCAGGTTTCAAAAGATTATTGTAAAACTTCTCCACCACCGCCGGATCTATTTTCTCCTTTGGCTCGGCCCGTCTAGGTGCAAAGAATTTCTTGACCTCTTCTTCCGAGATCCTATTGGTCTCCTCGTCGTTGCGATTCCACGGTAAAACCGGCAATGGCTTGGCGGAAGGCTGCGGGACGTAGTTTCTTGAACTCTTTGGCGTACGGTTTCCTGCGGATTTCTTCGTGGAAGTGCTAGTGATGCTCTTCATGACAGTGCTCTTCTGCTTACGCTGAGGAGATGGCTGAAGCGCCGGAGATGGATGACGCGCAGGAGATGGATGGCGCGCTGAAGATGGCTGACGCGTAGGAGATGGATGGTGTGCCGGAGATGACTGAAGCGCCGAAGACGACAGGGGAGTATTCTGATGACTTGGAGACGGCTGAGGCGGCTCAGACTGCTGACGCTGCGGAGACGGCGGGGGTGCCAGTGGCCTCAAATTTGGAAGCACTATGTGTTCCTTTTTCCAAAGAATGGTTGTTTTCACTGCAAATTTGAGTTGAGTTTCCCCTTCACCTCTAGCATGGTCAAGCTGTGCTTCCTCATATTCCCTCACAACCTCATCCACCCCGACAATAGCATAGCCATCTGGAACTGGTCGGCAGTGGTAAGTTCCACCAGCTACAGGAGGTAAGGCACAGCCGACCGCCACCTTAATGGATAAGCCCATTAATCTCACATGCAGCTCGGCGTGTTTGCTCTCCGTGATCTCATCCACGGGGTATCGAGGACCCGCCATTTCAAGCGTGGGCTGCACGTTCTCCGTGGAAGCCACGCTGCTTTTCTGCGCAGAGTATGGGCCGCCGGCAGCTTCCAATGCAGGCTCTTCGTGCCGCTGAGATGGGCTGGTAGCTTGCTGGCTCTTTTGTGCATTCACTTGCGCCTTTTTCTCCGTGCTTGGTCCAACAATTATAGCTGGGCATGAAACCGGATCGAAGCAGGTGGGTGTGAATGGTTCTGGTATTTGAGTAGTCTTTCTTGTTCTGACAGTGAACACACGGACAACACATAAAACCATTGTGACCACGGTTTGCATTAGCCCCAACGATGAAATTTTGGAGGCCCGTAATGTACTCGAAAGTGCGTCGGTCACCGTACATCCATTGCCGGTTCATCTGCATTAATATATAGTATATCAAAAATTAATAGGGAGATGATCATTTATATATAGTACATCAATGACACATGAAAGGATAAAGTTGCCGACCTCGACCGAGAAGGAAAGAGCAACGAGAAAACTTATTTCGAGCTCTCGGGCATTTCACCGAGCACCTCTTGTGCATAGGAAAAAAACACAAACTAGCACACCTCTCACCCTCTTGCTATGCTCCAAATGAGAGAGTGAAAAAAAGGAAGAGAGTGTGGGCTGTGCTGTGTATATGTAGCCCCCCTTTAACACCGGTTCAAGCCACGAACCGGTGTTAAAGGGGGGGCTGCACGGGCCACTGGTGCAGGGCCTTTAACACCGGTTCGGCATGAACCGGTGTTAAAGGGGGGTGCTCCTTTTTGCTGCACGGGCCACGCTGGTACGTGCACCCCCTTTAACACCGGTTCGTAGACGAACCGGTGTTAAATCCCATTTCCGACCTCAATCAAAGGCCTCGTTTCCACTAGTGACTGGTGTGATTTAGTATATAGGAGCGAGGTGGAACTATTCATTGCTTTCTTCGATGCGTACAGAGTCGCGGTTCGGAGGAAGTGGCTGGCTTACCTGCGTGCCCGGCGGCCAAGTGCATTTCGGGCTTATAGCTCCTATGCGACATCGTTCAGTGGAATTTGACAGAACAGGACATCGTTGCAAAGAATAGCCACTACAGGAATAGAAAGCTACGCCGACGGCCAAACGTCGGGGCCGTCGGCGTAGCCATTGTCCAGGCCAGTCCCGCCAAGCAGCCGTTGGCGTAGAATTGCCCTCGGCATATCCTATGCTACGCCGACGGCTGCCCTCAGCGTAGCTATTTTTTTATTTTACCTCATTAAACTTTGAAAAATCATAACTAAATCATTCTAATTCGGAAAAATACAAATAATATATCAAAATTTGCAGAAAAATAAGATCTATCTATCTACACCCAAATATTACACATTTGTAAATAAAAATTAAGTGAAACATAAAACATTATATATAGTTTAAAACGGGCATAAAAATTCAAAAACGATCGAAACAATGTGAAACCTTCGCGTGGTGTTATATTATGTGACATAATTAGAAGGAAAAATATCAAACTTCGTATATTGATTATGTCTAAAAAAACTTCACAAAATGACCTATCTCATTCGAGGTTTCTTGGCTTTCGGGTCAAATGACCAATGTTATAGCTAGAATCAAGGCATATTTTGTGATAATGTCCCCACATTGTGCATACATGTGCATTATGGGATGGTGAACAATGTTGCAGGAGGAAGTTTTCCTTTTTGTCGCACCAAAAAGCCATTTTCCGAGCACAAAAAACGAACGGTTTTGTGAAACAACCACCAAATGGCTAATTCAAAATACTACCACCACATTTTACAAAAATACTAGACCACCTTATATGGACAATGTACCAACAGGGGGATCTGAAACCTTTCCGTCCACCTCTGGTGAAAAAGACAAATTCCTGCTGAATCGGTAGGAAGTGGGTCAGATATGAACTACAGGTACATGATCCGATGCCCATGTTTTTTTACAAAAATCATTTTTAGGTTCATAATATGCTATTTTATCAAAGATCCAATACAAGTTTAGCGAGGCTCGGCCCCGAGCTAAGAATCTTCATGCCCGTCATTCGACAAAGTTTGACGATAGTTTAAAACGATCAAAACAATGCGAAACCTTCGCGTGGTGTTATAATTTGTGACATAGTTATAAGGAGAAATATCAAACTTTGTATATTGATTATGTCTCAAAAAAACCTTCACAAAATGACCTATCTCATTCGAGGTTTCTTGGCTTTCGGGTCAAATGACCAATGTTATAGCTAGAATCAAGGCATAGTTTGTGATAATGTCCCCATATTGTGCATACACGTGCATTATGGGATGGCGAACAATGTTGCAGGAGGAAGTTTTCCTTTTTGTCGCACCAAAAAGCCATTTTCCATTTTCTAAGCACAAAAAACGGACGGTTTTGTGAAGCAACCACCAAATGGCTAATTCAAAATACTACCACCACATTTTACAAAAATACTAGACCACCTTATATGGACAATGTCCCAACAGGGGATCTGAAATCTTTCCGTCCACCTCTGGTGAAAAAGACAAATTCCTGCCAAATCGGTAGGAAGTGGGTCAGATATGAACTACAGGTACATGATCCGATGCCCATGTATTTTTACGAAAATAATTTTTAGGTTCACAATATGCTATTTTATCAAAGATCCAATGGAAGTTTAGCGAGGCTCGGCCCCGAGCTAAGAATCTTCATGCCCGTTGTTCGACAAAGTTTAACAAGAGTTTAAAACGGGCATAAAAAATTCAAAAACGATCGAAACAATGCGAAACCTTCGCATGGTGTCATATTATGTGACATAGTTAGAAGGAAAAATATCAAACTTGGTATATTGATTATGTCTCAAAAAAACCTTCACAAAATGACCTATCTCATTCGAGGTTTCTTGCCTTTCGGGTCAAATGACCAATGTTATAGCTAGAATTAAGGAATATTTTGTGATAATGTCCCCATATTGTGCATCATGTGCATCATGGGATGGCGAACAATGTTGCAGGAGGAAGTTTTCCTTTTTGTCGCACCAAAAAGCTATTTTCCATTTTCCGATCACAAAAAACGGACGGTTTTGTGAAGCAACCACCAAACGGATCTGAAACCTTTCCGTCCACCTCCGGTGAAAAAGACAAATTCCTGCCGAATCGGCAGGAAGTGGGTCAGATATGAACTACAGGTACATGATCCGATGCCCAAGTTTAAAAATAATAATTTTTAGGTTCACAATATGCTATTTTATCAAAGATCCAATGCAAGTTTTCCTTTTCATCGCACACAAAAGACATTTTCATTTTTCGAGCGCAAAAAGGGGGATTTTATGAAGCAACCACCAAATAGCTAATTCAAAAATGGAGGGTTTTTGATTAGTTGATATGGATATCATATTTGGATTCCTCTCATTTTTCTGATCAATTTAGACATATTATTTGTCGAATTCTGATTTACAGATTTAAAGATATTAATTATTCCATATTAAATATAAAAATACAAAAAAGTAAAATTATTATATTATTATTTGAATTCAATAATATTTTTACTTATTCATTAATGTTTACTTAAATAATTGTTTGTAATTTCAAAAAATACAAACATGTGACGTGATGATATAAGAGTTAATACAATTGATATCATAGTATTGACAACAACGTATGAATTACTTTGCGGAAACAGATTCTAAAGGAACGAGGAAGTTAAGCGTGCTGGAGTTGGAGTAGTATTAGGATGGATGACCCGCCGAGAAGTTTGACCAAGACTGCAATTTAATTAAATATTAAGTGTAATTAGTGTTAAAAATGTTCCAAGTGAGAGATTAACGAGTCAAACAATTCAAAGATTCAAAAACTGAGAGAAAAATTTAAAAAAATGTTTTTTTTAATATTTTTTTAAAAATGTTTTTTCAACCTGTCGACAAGCTATGCCGACGGCCGCTATGCCGATGGCAATGTCCTCGGCGTAGCATACGCCGACGGTATTTTGATACGCCGACGGCCTCTATATGCTCCGCCGAGGAAGACCTTTGCCGAGGAGGCTACGCCGAGGGCAGCCGTCAGCGTACCATACGCCGAGGGCATTTTGGCCTACGCCGACGGCTTTTTGCCCTCGGCGTAGCGCGCACGTCCTGTAGTGAGCTCGCATGCAACGTTTCTGAAGCAGCAAATAGCTGGCATCCGACACTTCTCATGAACCACAGTTGACAGCTTAACAATTGAGTTTAGCTGGGCTGAGTGGGACCGAAACTTATCCACCTCAGATCGTGGGACCCACTACTTGTCCACACTACAGTCCAGTGCCGCTGGGAAGGTGCCCTGATTGCCCACATACGGCGCCCCTGAAGCGGCTGACCACCACGTGCGATGAGAATGGCAACGTCGGGCGCGATTTTGTGAAATACGAGAGCAAAGCAGAGTCAGGGCAGGTGAGATCTGAGTTTGGCCTCTCCAAATTTCTTTTTATTTTTCTCAAATTTTCAGTTTTTTCCGACACCCTTCCGGGACGGGGAAATTCCCCCGGAGCCATCTCCATCGATCTCCATCACCATCTCCATCGACGTTGCTGATTCCCATGATGAATAGGGAGTAGTTCTTCCTCGAGGCTAAGGGATCTACAGGTAGCTATGTGTTTGTCTCTCTCTATGCGTGATCTTGTTGTGGTCATGAGCTTTGTAATCAAGTAGATATACTCTGCTACTCAAGTGTTTTAATAGGTCTTCGGCTCTCCCCAAGTGTGTGAAAGTGAAAACATGCACACCGTGTGGCACTTAGGCTAGAGATTACATAAATACTTATCATGAGTATATTTTGAGTTGGTTGTCTCTATGAAATTGTGGTGTTTGTCAGAACCATCTAGCGCTCAAGGTGACTAATGTCTACGCACTTCTATTTTTGTAGACAGTTGTTGGGCCTCCAAGTGCAGAGGTTTGTAGAATAGTAGCAAGTTTCCCTTAAGTGGATTACCCAAGGTTTATCGAACTCAGGGAGGAAGTGGTCAAAGGTATCTCTCTCAAGCAACCCTGCAATCAAGATACAAGAAGTATCTTGTGTCCCCAATACACCCAATACGCTTGTCAGGTGTATAAATGCACTAGTTCGGCGAAGAGATAGTGAAATGCAAGTGGTATGAATGATTATAAGACAACGGTGCCAGAAAAGATCTTGACGGGGAGGAAAAGACTAGAAGCAAGCAAACATGTAACAGATCTAGTTGTGAACGGTGTTTCAATGTTTATAAACAAGGCCTTGGGATCATACTTTCACTAGTGAACACTCTCATATAAATATACTCTCTTCATGATTCTACCCTGAACTACTCTCCTGTTGAAGACTCTAATCCATGGTAGGGCTATAACAGCACTCCTCAAAGTCCGCCTTCCCCATCTAGATACCCCACACTGTCACCTTGAGCGCTAGACGGTTCCAACAAACACCACAATTTCATAGAGACATCCAACTCCAAATATAAATCATGATAAGTATTTGTAAACTCTAGCCTAAATGCCACCACGGCGTGCACGCTGTCACTTTCACACACGTGGGGAAAAGCATAAATCTATTAAAGCACGATGAGTATTTATGTAGACTCTAGCCTAAGTGCCACCACAGTATGCACGCTGTCACTTTCATACACGTGAGGAGAGCCGGAGATCTATTAAAGCACTTGCGTACTAAGGTAGATCTACTTGATTACAAAGCTCATGACCACAACAAGATCATGCATAGAGAGAGAGATGAACACATAGCTACCGGTACAGCCCCTTAGCCTCGAGGAAGAACTACTCCCTCCTCATCATGGAGATTAGAAACGTTGATGAAGCGATGGAGATCGATGGAGATGGCTCCGGGGGCACTTCCCCGTCTCGGCAGGGTGCCGAAACAAAGACTTTATATTTCCCGAATCTTCCCTTCGGTGGCGGCGGCGCTGCGGAACTTTTCGTGGATTTCTGGTCGATCCTTTAGGGTTTTGGGTCGGAGGCTTCTTATAGGCGAAGGAGGCAAGGTTGGTGGACGGCCAGGGGGCTCACACCCCCCGTGGACGCCACCAGGGCTGGCCCGCGCCCACCTAGGGTGTGGCCACCCTGGTGTCCTTCTCCATTTCTGCTGCGTGGTTCCGTGTCGTGCCGGGTAAAATAATGACTTTGGCTTTTGTCCCGTCCAATTCCGAGAATAATGATTTTCTACCTTTTCTGGAACCAAAAAACAGAAGAAAACAGGTAACTGGCACTGTGGCATCTTGTTAATATGTTAGTACCAGAAAACATATAAAACACCTCAAAATGTAGGCAAAGCAAAGTAGATACTAAACAAGCATGGAACATTAAAAATTATAGATACGTTTTCAACGTATCAAGCATCCCCAAGTTTAACTCCTGCTCGTCCCCGAGCAGGCAGGTAAGTGATAAAAAGAATAATTTTTTAGGTGACATGCATCATCAAAATCAAGATCAAACCATTTGCAAGCATTGAAAGCTGGGATCAAAGTAATCTAAACATGAGTATGAAAGAACAAGTTCTAACAATAAGACAAAGCAACTATGCTACAACATGAAAGAATATAAACAAAGATCATGAATAACAATGCATTAAAAGACATTTGTTTATTTCACGTATAGAGAACATAGCATAGTGGTATTCAGCTTGTTCCTCGTGGAGTAGCAAAACATAAATGCATAGGACACCTTCAAAGTTTATAAGGGTGACTAGATACAAATAATTCAAGAATAAGCAATATCAACAATATGAAGTAAATTGACTGATTGTCCCAACCGACCAATTCAGCTTAACCTAATCTTGGAACTAAGTTAAATGTATCCTTAATGACCGTTTTATGGCCCGTGTAGCCCTGGGCTATTTGCTGCCTTAAAAACGTCACATGCGAGCTATTCTTTGCAACGATGTCTTGTTCTGTCAAATTCCACCGAAAGATGTCGCATGGGATCTATAAGCCTATGGATTTCCATCGGTAAAATTGAACTTATTTTTCACTTATAGGTGACATTTGATGTAATATAAAATTTGGTGGCAGGATAAAACGGTCTAAAAGAATGTTGTACCTCAAAAAACACTTCGTCCTTTATTATTACTAGCAAAAATATCCGTGCGTTGCTACGGATAGATCAACTAAACATGTCTGGATTTACCTCCAGGACCACCATAGCCCGAGGTTTAGGACCGGAATAGTAATCAAAATTAACGATTAGCCGATATCCCCGAAGGTATGAGTCACTAGTATAAAAAGGGTCTTCGGTTCGGTCCAGAGTCTAACACTAGTCTCGATTTGTTACGGACCAGGACTAGTATGAGCACTAGTCCCGGTTAGTACCGTTTTTGGTGGCTAGGAGCCCGAGGAAACTCTAGTTCCGGATCGTTTTAAACCTTTAGTTCTGAGTCGTGATACGGCCCGGGACTAAAGGGGTTCAGGCCGAGACGGGAATATTTAAAATGGCTATAACTTTTGCGTACGATGTCAGAAAAAATGTACAACCTATCAAAATGTGCGGAAAAAATTGTGAGTTCAATTTCAAGAGCCTTAGGCCGTTTTGAATTATTTTAGATTTTTAGAATTCGAAAAGTAAAAAAATTACTTAAAAAATTATTATTTTTGCAATTTTATTTATTCCATATTTGGATTCCTCACATTTTTCTGATAATTATGGATATATTATTTGTTGAATTTCGATTTACTACTTTCATTAGATTAAAATATAATTATTACTTATTTATTGTTGTTTACTAAAATAGTTGTTTGTAATTTCAAAAAATAAAGATGTATGGCATATTGATATGGGCTAATAGGATTGATATCGTAGTGTTGATAGCATTGTACAAATGGGCTTCGCGCAAGTACATTCTGATGGAATAGAGAAGTTAAGCATGCTGAGGATGAAGTAGTCCTAGGATGAGTGACCGACCGAAAAGTTTGACCACAAGTGTAATTTGACCTAAGATTAAATATACTTAGTAATAAAAATATTTCAAATGAGAGGATTACGAGTCAAATAATTCAGAAGTTTAAGAAAAAATTCGAAAACAAAATTCGAAAAAAAAATTGAAAAAAATCTTTAGTCCAGGGCCATATTACGACCCGGGACTAAAGGACCTTCATACCCGCTGCAAAAACGGTCATGGGATGGCCTCTAGTCCCGAATTGTAACAAACCGGGACTAGAGATAGGGGCCTCTAGTCCCGATTTCACAGTCACGGATGCAAAACCGGGACTAAAGCCTCTTATAAACCGGGACTATATTATCCAACACGCCTTGGCATCACCTTTCTCAAATGCAAATGTATCTAAAATGCAAATGTATCTAGAATTGCCAGAGAGCATCAAACTTGATACATGTCAATATCCAGCTTCTTTTTTTACTGATGCTTTCCAACTTATAGAATGCTTGCTCGAAATGCACTTGTGCTCCTCGACACAATCAACAACTCTCATGGAATATCTGGAACTGGCTTTATATACAGTCATGGCCGGTGATCATCTCCAATCTCCATGTTCTATGGCCTCGTCGAGGCAGCATTATATTGCTCGGACAAGATGAACATCTATCTTCAGAATCCAATCGCAGCGTTGTTCGACCATGACAGCTGAAGACTATCTTAGGAGGCTTGGTTTTTCACGTTAGGTCTTAAGGCTCTTCCATCAAGCAAAGCATATTCTGAATACAACGATCAGAAGATGCCACTACATGATTCATATTACTCAATCTCCAATCCTCAAATCCTTGCTACTATGAGAACATGATACCTTTATCTATCTATTATATACTAAAAGCAATATAAGTTTGTTTTTCGAGACACCACGTTAACCCACATCATCTTAATTATCTCGATAGTTAGATCTAAAATTTGTTCTAGGATTTAATCAAATAAGACATATTATATATGCCAGATCTCTTTTACATTATCACATATGCCTATAATATATGTCAAATCCATGCTACGAAAGGGTTCCTTAAAACTCACGTCCACGGCTCCAACGTGACACGTTCAGTTCAAAAGAAAAAAAATCCAACACGTTTCCTTAATCCTTATCCAAATTGCCTCCAAAAGCTCACGTATACAACTCCACACTAGTGGGAAAAGCCCCATTGGTCCCGGTTGATAAGGGGCATTAGTCCCGGTTGCCCCACCAGAACGGGGCAATCGAGACTAAAGCCCCAACCTTTAGTCCCGGTTGACCCACCAACCGGGACAAAAGGGGATACACGTGGCCATGGCAGCGGGCGAGGGGGTGGAGCAACCATCCCAGTTCATAACACGACAAATAACCTTCTGTCGCGGCAGAGATTTGGCACATTTCTCTGCCGCGGCAGAGAATTCATTTTGGCAACTTTTATTGCCGCGGCAGCATTTTGGCCACTTTTTGTGCCGCGGCAGAGAATTCATTTATGTTGTTTTATTGTTTATTTAGTGTTTTGCATTCATCAATGAAGGAACCATTATATTACACAAGATCATCATGACAATATTACATTCGATACTCGGATCGAGTTCATGCACTACATACAAAAGTTGCCCTTTGTACAATCCCTATTGTTTATACACACCCGAGTAGTATTTCCCTTTTGGGTTTAGGACTTCTGCATCCAAGAATCCCGCCAATTTCTCCTGAATTGCTCGTACGCGATCCTTTGGCAGAAGACCGTCCCATAGACGTTCGATCTGATTTAAAAAAGGAGTCAGCCTATATGAATGAAACTAAACACAATTTGATGGTAATTAAAAACTATAGAAATTGTTTACGTACGTGGAGTTGCTCTAAATTTCTGCCCTTCTCATCGCACGTCTGCCAGATGAACTCACAAACATAGTATCCACATAGATTGTTACCTGGTCCCTGCGTCAGGCACTTTACGAGAACATAGTTCCATCAAAATAATAATCAAGCATGATAATAACTGTATTAAAACTAGAATCAAAGAGATGCGCGGATATAGCTAGTGGTGCTTATATCTAGTGCTTAAAATGTAAGCTCCGTTTTCCAAACACCCCTAGCCTTGTTGGTGAACCGTTTCCAAGCGCTGCCCGGCGAAGAAAACGAATAAAAGAAGTTATTAATTACTTGATATCATAAAATTCACGAACGTTGCCGATATAGTGTCGTAATGATTAGAATTACCGCTGAAGAAGCATCTGCATGTCCTTCCACTGCTCAAGGGGTTTATGTTTCGAGTCCATGACTCGTACACGCCCTTTGTCAAGTTGAATGATTAACAGAATATAGTGGAAGCTGCGAATGCATAACTAATCAATTATATACTTAACATCGAGTAAGGGAAATAGAAAGTGTATACAAGACAATAACACTCACTCGAAGTTGTAAGGAAATAGTATTTTCCTTCTGGTTTCTTGAAACCTTAACGCGTGTACTATATTATCCTCCGTATCCTGGGGGCTTGTTTTGAGATTAGCTTGATGAACCCAATATGGGTCAATGAAGCCAATGTCATAGATTTGTCCTCTGCTGCATTCGAGAATCTTCATTCTGCATATTACAGTATGATTATATACATGCAATAAACAAGGTGAGATAGCTGGAGACTAAATTAATTATAGAATTAGTACTTACAGAAAATAGGCACTGATGATCGATTTGTCCAAGGCGTATTGATTGAATAGTTGAAATAGTTCATCAAATTCAATGGATATCATGTCATCTATTTCTTTCCCATAATGCTTTTTTGTAACCTTCAGCACTATCCAGTTAGCCCCGGCATTTGTAGCATGCATGTACCAGTTATGCAATCTTCACATTTTTGTTGGAAGATTATTTACCTCCTCAGGTTTGACGAGAGGTTTGCCATACTGGTATTTGTATGCTACTTCACTCACGGGGAAGTACTCTAACTGGGATAAGTACTGGGCAATACTCATACCTTGAGCAGCGGCAACTTCTCCGTATTGTGCAACTACCTGTGGATCATACTGCTCTTCGGCCCCATATTTGCTCGACCCCACATTGGTATGGGAAATCACCTTGAGAGGGGCGCAAGACTGTTTTTGCTTGTTCTCCAAGCTAGGCAACAAATTTCTCGCTTGCATCAGTACTGCTCTTCGAGTCTTGTTGTGCCGCATGTGACTTGAGAATAGAACGCTCATAGTCTGATGACAGCTTTGGCTCGGGTTGATAAAGAGTCTTTAGCATTTTCAACACTCTGGCTTTTTCTTCTTTGGTGCTGGGGAACTCTGGCTCTTTCGGCCGCCCCAGCTTAGTGAAAAACGCTGTTGTTTTCGCATCAACGATCGTCGTAGTCTCCTCTTTAGTACAGTCATAAGCTCTCTTGGAAGGAACCTTTGGTACTTTTGGAAGAGGCTCTTGTTTACGTTTCGGCGATCGCTTACCACGACGCAGAGTAGCGGTACGCTAACGCTTTTTATCCTGAGGCGCCGGCGATGGCTGCGCTGGAGATTGGTGAGGCGATGGAGCCGGGTGAGGCGACGAAGACGGCTGCCGCGGCGGCGACGACCTCGCTGGAGACGGGTGAGGCGGCGGCGAAGATAGCCTTGGCGTGTGATTTCGAAGCACGATACATTCCTTTGGCCATAGAATGGTGACGTTTGTTGCGTCTCCCAGTTCAGTCACATCCTCTTCATCTGCAGGGTAGTCAAGCTTCAAAACTTCAAAGGTGGGCATGATTTCATCCACCCCGACAATAGCGTATCCCTCTGTAACCGGACGACAGTGGTAAGTTGGTGTGGGTCCAATTGGTAAGGCATAGCCGACCGCCACCTTCATTGATATGTTCACAACTTTGACATGTAGCTCGCAGTGTGTCATCTCTGTGATATCATCCACTGGGTAGCCAACAGGAGCCATCGTCGGTGCACCATCATCATTGTCATTGTCATCACCCGGGACCTCGGTGGAAGCCACACTGCTTTTTCGATTATTCGTTAGGCCGGTAGCATCGAATGCAGTGTGCAGCTGAGATGGGCCGGTAGTACTTTGCTCTTTAAGTGTGTTAATTTCATATTGTTGTTGCTTTATTCGTTCTTCAATTATACGCATTCGCTCTTTCTGAATATCTGCTTCAACTTCCGCCTTGTCCTTTCTCCTCTGACGGCTTCTATCAGGATATTTCCTCCTCTCTTCGGGAAACCCAGTCCTCCATGGTTTGGAGCCGCTTGTGCCTCGTGTTCGTCCATCATGTTCCTTATTTCCAAGGGCGAGTGTGAGCTCATCATTCTCTCTATCGGGAATGAAGTCCCCATCTTTAACAGCCTTTACTGCTTTTCTCATCTTCTTGATTGGCAAGGGGTCTTCTTTATGTCGTATGTTATATATACACATCCCTTCCGAGTCCAACATGCTCCCATGCCCGTAAAACCAATTCCTTGCACGTTCTACCCAATCGTCTGTCTCTGGAGTGATCTTTTTAGCACGCAGTTCATTCTCAAGTTTCTCCCACTTAGGAATGCCAGCCCTGTAGCCACCTTGACCCATAGTATGGTGATACTTCTTGTTAGCAGCATTCAGCTTATTCGTTGCAGACATTTTCTTAGATTTTTCTAATGTCTTGTAATTCACAAACTCAGCCCAGAATGGTTTTATCTTTTCAAACTGAATCTTCTTGAAATTCGGGTCTTCTCTTTCACGACATAGTCAAGGTGCAATCTTTTCTTCCAGTTGGTGAAACACTGGGCCATCTTCTTCATAGCCCACTACCTGACCTTAGCCTCCATGGCTCTCCCATGTTCTAAGGCGTCCTCAACTGGATCCTCCGCATTTGGATCCAGCTCTATCTTCGGTAGTTTGAAATTTAGCATGAGCCTCTTCCACAATAAATCTTTGGCCTTGTTAGGGACAAACAAACATGTTCCCTCTTCTTCCGCATCAGCAGGACTATTCCAAATTTGAATGGTGATCGAGATTAAGTCCCTAACGATTACTCCGCATTGTGCCACAAATTTGATTGCGACAACTTCGGGAGCCGTCGGTTTGCCGTCTTCAGCGATATCTTCGATCCTGAACCTCTCATGGTCTTCCAACTTTTTGGTTGGGCCTCGTCCGCTCTTTTCAGTAGATTTGTTCGATCCGGAGGGCTAAAAGAAGAAAGATCGTCGTTACTATTTCTATATAGATAGCAGATGATTAATTAATGAATTAATTATATTACATGCACCTCGCCAGAGTGGTCGTCTTCTCGATTACACAAGGCATCGCCTTCTCCCTCGCGGAAGGCATCACCTTCAACCTCAAACAAGTCGTCTCTTCCGGCAAAAAGAGGATCACCCTCACCGGAGTTGTTCAGAAACGTCAATACATCTAAATTTTCTTCCCCGCGGATCACACCTTGGATCAACTCTTCATTTTCTTCGTCTCTGTCGTGTGGGTCCATATTTTCTACATAGGTGGAAAAACGGATAAGTCAAAGCGGCTAAGGGAGAATGTTAGGTACGGTATTGAGAGATATAAACCCTAATTCAGAGAAACCCTAAATATACATACACAATAATAAAAATAAATTTACAATATCAGAAACCCTAATTCGGAGAAACCCTCGGGCTCGGATCCTATCGCGAAGAACCAATACCGGAAAGAAAGGCGGCAATCAATACATGGCATAATACAATGCGCAATCAATATGTACATCAGCACAGGAGGGTAGTTTTTCATCGGGTCTGGGGCTACCCACAGTGACTGACCAGTGGGGCCGAAGACTAATAATACCTAACTAATTAATAAACCTAATAATACCTAACTAATAATAAACCTAATAAACCTAATATGCTAGGAGCAGTGGAACAGGTAATATAAGCTCAAAGGGAGTAATGCAACAGATAGGACAGTCTATCTATCGATAAAAGACCACAGTAGAATCGTATGCATCATGGCAAGAATTGAAATGCTTTAGAAATCATAGGATTATATCATGGTGGGGCTATGCTTGCCTTTGCCTGTTGATAGCCAAAAGCACAGCTTCAGGATCCTTGTACTTGACTTGATTACAATTGGTCAAGTATTTGTCTTCGAGCTTCGACGGTGTTGATCTCTGGCTTCGATCTCGATATCGTATTCTACCGGGAAGAACCAAACACCGGAAAGAAAGGGAAACAATCAACACATGGCATCGATGCAATGCTTAAGCAAGTATGATGATATGACAAGTTAATTTGCATTGGAATGTAACCCTAAGACATGATCGACGATTTAATCGGGGTTCCGAGGGGTGAAAACCCTAACTCGGGGAAACTCCGGAACATATGAGAGGGGTGCATTTGCTCTTCTAATTATACTTGTCATTTAAGTTGTTGAACAATACATGATTATAGGTTAAATAGATAAGTTTCATTTTTCTGAACAATTTGATATATTATTTGTATTTTTCTGACTTATAAACAATAAGTTATTGATTTTACAATATTAAATCATTTTATGGAATTATTAAAACCAACTTATATACTTTTTACACCCAGGCTACAGCTAGCCAGAGAGACAGACAGTTGGGCCCTAGGCCAACTGATCCTCCATGTGGGCAGGGTGGGACCCAGGCCAGGTTGAGTGGGGGTTGACCACGTGCCGACACCGGGGTGACGTCACCGTGAGGTCATTGACGCCGGTGAGCCTCAGAACGACAAAGGGGACGGCGGTGGAGCGCGAGCTAGGCCGTGTGCGTGTGCGTGCTAGAGAGAGGAGGTTGAGGTGAGCCAAAGAGTAGCGGCGCCGCCTCGAAAAGGTCATCGAAGAGGGGAGCACGACGACGGTGAGCGGCGGTGGTGGCAGGTGGTCGACGGGGAGGAGGGACCAGAGCGAGAGGGGGCGAGAGAGAGGGTCCACGAGGACCAGCAGCTCACCAGGTGTGCGGTGGTGGTGATGGGGAGGCGAGGCGAGGTCGGGAGCCGGTGAATCAAAGGCGGCGCCGGTCGTCGGGCTCGAGGGAGATGGCGGCGGCGACGACGATTGGGAGCGAGCGGGGCCTATTCCTTCGGGTAGAAGCCTCGGGGCGACGAGGCGAAGCTTCCTGCACGCTTTGCTGGGCGAGGGGCGGCCGGTAGGGCGTGCAGGGCGACGGGGCAGCGGGGCAGCCTGACGACGTCGTGCGCGAGATTGTGAGATGGGGAAGAAGAAGAGGAGGGGCACCCAGTTATAACCAAAGGACCTTTAGTCCCGGTTGGTGGCTCCAACCTAGACTAAAGGGTCATACGTCCCAGTTGGAGCCACCAACCGGGACGTATACTCCACTTTTTTCAGCGGACCAAGGGTTGGCGCGCGCAGGGTCTTTAGTCCCGGTTGGTGGCTCCAACCGGGACATATAACCCTGTTTTCAAAAAAAATTCAGGAATTTTCTCTCTGTTCCCGCCTTATTTTTTATTTTGGGGTTTAAATTTGTAATGTTCTTTAAATGATAATTACTTTGGAATTTAGAAAAACTTTAAACATAAAAAGTGTTTGAATTTGAATAGCTAATTCAAAACCATTTTTTATTTTTAAAAATAATTAATGTAACCATTTAAACTAAGAACCATTTAAAATTAAAAATGAATTAACTTATATTCTTTGAATATGAATTTGGAATTTAGAAAAACTTTAAACATAAAAAGTGTTTGAATTTTAATAACTAATTCAAAACCATTTTCTGTTTTTAAAATAATTAATGTAACCATTTAAACTATGAACCATTTAAAATTAAAAATGAATTAACTTATATTTTTTGAATATTAATTTGGAATGTAGAAAAACTTTAAACATAAAAAGTGTTTGAATTTGAATAACTAATTCAAAATCATTGTCTATTTTAAAAAATAATTAATGTAACCATTTGGACTATGAACCATTTAAAATTAAAAATGAATTAACTTATATTTTTTGAATATTAATTTAGAATTTAGAAAAACTTTAAACATAAAAAGTGTTTGAAATTTGAATAACTAATTCAAAACCATTTTCTATTTTTAAAAAATAATTAATGTAACCATTTAAACTATGAACCATTTAAAATTAAAAATGAATTAACTTATATTTTTTGAATATTAATTTGGAATTTAGAAAAAACTTTAAACATAAAAAGTGTTTAGATTTGAATAAATAATTCAAAACCATTTTCTGTTTTAAAAAATAATTAACGTAACCATTTAAAATATGAACCATTTACAATTAAAAATGAATTAACTTATATTTTTTGAATATTAATTTGGAATTTAGAAAAACTTCAAACATAAAAAGTGTTTGGATTTGAATAACTAATTCAAAACCATTTTCTGTTTTTAATTTCGATTTGAATTAACTTATATTTTTTATATATTAATGGGCGGGAAAAAAAGGACGGGAAATAATGGGCAGAAAGAAAATTTTATTAGGATAGAACTGGAATTAAAGTACATAACGCAACTAACACAAAGTTACATAGAAGAACTGGAAATTAAGATACATGGCCAGATTAAGCCACAATCGGCCGAACTTGTTTTGCAATGTTGGAGTGATTCAGTCATGCTCCTGCCTACACCTGTAATACTCGCCACTGTAGTCGTCGTACTCGCCGCGGCCGTCGTCGCTGTCGTCATCAGGGTCGCCATAGTTGAACCTTGAAGGCTGGGTACAAGTGGGCTGGACTTGAGGGTAGCGCAGACGGGGGCTAGAGTCGGCGGCCGTGTCGTAGGCCATGACGCTCTGGAGAGTCCGGCCGCGCCACCACAGCCGACGGCCGGCCTCGTTGAAGTTCGGAGGAGGTGGGTCGTCCTCCTCGTGCCTGGCGAGCGCCCTCTCACGCCGATCCACGAAGAAGGCTTCCCAAGTCGGGAAATAGTCAGGATGCCATCTGGGATTCCTCCGCTGCTCCGGCGTGAGCTCGAAGTAGTAGTGGTTCGTGATGGCCATCCGACGCGCCACACCTAGAGGGACAGGAGGAACCTGCATTCCTCTGGCGCTCAGCATCCAGCCGACGAGGACATAGTAGCCCGGCGGGCAGGGGTAGTTCGAGGCGCAAAGCGCCTCCGCCTCCCTGGGAGTTAGTGCTACGGTGGAAGTCATGGGAAAGAGTGATAAGGATGTAGATATGAGTCTAGAGGTGTGCAATGACAATGGAGGCCAACCCTACATATATATATATATAGTGAGAAATGGCAGGAAGATAACTAGAGAGAAGAACTGGCGGGAAGAACTGGCGGGAAAAACTGGCGGGAAAAACTGACGGGAAGAAATGGCGGGAAAAAAGGCGGGAAGAAAAATGGCGGGAAGAAAAATGGCTCATTTAGAACTTGCATTGGATCTTTGAAGAAACCACATATTGCGAATCTAAAAATGATTTTTTCAAAAAATCACGGGCGATAGATCATGTACCTGTAGTACAAACCGGACCCACTTCATGCTGATTCGGCAGACATTTGTCCTTTTTACCTGGGATGGACGAAAAGGTTTGAGATGTCCCGGTTGGGAGATAGTCCATATTAGGTGGTCTAGTATTTTAGTAAAATGGGACGCTAGCATTCGGAAACAGCATTTTGGTGGTTACTTCACAAAACGACCCATTTTTTGCGCTCGGAAAATGGAAAAGGGATTTTCCGTGCGACAAAAAGGAAAACATCCTCCTGCAACATTGTTCTCCATACCAATGTCCACATGCATGCATAATATGGGCACAACATCACAAACTATGGCGTGATTCAGCATATAACATCGGTCATTTGGACCGAAAGCCATGAAACCTCGAACATCATAGGTCATTTTGTGAAGGTTTTTTCGAGACATGATCAATATACCAAGTCTGGTATTTTTCCTTTCAACTATGTCACATAATATGACACCACGCGAAGGATTTTCATTGTTCGGATTTTTTTTGAATTTCTTATGCCCGTTTTGAATTTTTTAATTTCTAACTATGGTCGAATCGGCGTGAATGAAGATAGGGGACGAGCATCGTTAAACTTGCATTGGATCTCTGAAAAAACTACATATTGCGAGTCTAAAAATGATTTTTTTCAAAAAACACGGGCGATAGATCATGTACATGTAGTACAAACCGGACCCACTTCCTATCGTTCGGCAGACATTTGTCCTTTTTACCCGGGATGGACGAAAAGGTTTGAGATGTCCCGGTTGGGAGATAGTCCATGTAAGGTGGTCTAGTATTTTAGGAAAATGGGATGCTAGCATTCTGAAACAGCATTTTGGTGGTTACTTCACAAAACAACCTGTTTTTTGCGCTCAGAAAATGGCAAAGGGCTTTTCCGCGCGACAAAAAGGAAAACTTCCTCCTGAAACATTGTTCTCATACCAATGTCCACATGCATGCATAATATGGGCACAGCATCACAAACTATGCCGTGATTCAGCACATAACATCGGTCATTTTGACCGAAAGCCATGAAACCTCGAACATGATAGGTCATTTTGTGAAGGTTTTTTTGATACATGATCAATATACCAAGTCTGGTATTTTTCCTTTCAACTATGTCACATAATATGACACCACGCGAAGGATTTTCATTGTTCGGATATTTTTTGAATTTCTTATGCCCGTTTTGAATTTTTTGAATTTCTAACTATGGTCGAACCGGCGTGCATGAAGATAGGGGACGAGCATAGTTAAACTTGCATTGGATCTCTGAAGAAACCACATATTGCGAGTCTAAAAATGATTTTTTTCAAAAAATCACGGGCGATAGATCATGTACCTGTAGTACAAACCAGACCCACTTCCTACCGATTCGGCAGACATTTGTCCTTTTTACCCGGGATGGAAGAAAAGGTTTGAGATGTCCCGGTTGGGACATAGTCCATGTAAGGTGGTCCAGTATTTTAGGAAAATGGGACGCTAGCATTCTGAAACAGCATTTTGGTGGTTACTTCACAAAACGACCCGTTTTTTGCGCTCGGAAAATGGAAAAAGGGCTTTTCCGTGCGACAAAAAGGAAAAGTTCCTCCTGCAACATTGTTATCCATACCAATGTCCACATGCATGCATAATATGGGCACATCATCACAACTAAGCCGTGATTCAGCACATAACATCGGTCATTTGGACCGAAAGCCATGAAACCTCGAACATGATAGGTCATTTTGTGAAGGTTTTTTTTGATACATGATCAATATACCAAGTCTGGTATTTTTCCTTTCAACTATGTCACATAATATGACACCACGCGAAGGATTTTCATTGTTCGGATATTTTTTGAATTTCTTATGCTCGTTTTGAATTTTTTGAATTTCTAACTATGGTCGAACCGGCGTGCATGAAGATAGGAGACGAACATCGTTAAACTTGCATTGGATCTCTGAAGTAACCACATATTGCGAGTCTAAAAATGATTTTTTCAAAAAATCACGGGCGATAGATCATGTACCTGTAGTACAAACCGGACCCACTTCCTGCCGATTCGGCAAACATTTGTCCTTTTTACCCGGGATGGACAAAAAGGTTTGAGATGTCCTGGTTGGGATATAGTCCATGTAAGGTGGTCTAGTATTTTAGGAAAATTGGACGCTAGCATTATGAAACAGCATTTTGGTGGTTACTTCACAAAACGACCCGTTTTTTGCGCTCGGAAAATGGAAAAGGGCTTTTCCGTGCGACAAAAAGGAAAACTTCCTCTTGCAACATTGTTCTCCATATCAATGTCCACATGCATGCATAATATGGGCACAGCATCACAAACTATGCCGTGATTCAGCACATAACATCGGTCATTTGGACCGAAAGCATGAAACCTCGAACATGATAGGTCATTTTGTAAAGGTTTTTTCGATACATGATCAATATACCAAGTCTGATATTTTTCGTTTCAACTATGTCACATAATATGACACCACGCGAATGATTTTCATTGTTCGTATTTTTTTTGAATTTGTTGAATTTTTCATTGTTCGGATTTTCAATATACTAAAGGTTCATCTTTAGTCCCGGTTGGAGGGATTTCGGTAGGCTGGGCCAGGCAGCACTAATGATAGGGGTGAATGTCGACATTATGTCGTGCGGCGTGTACCTTGTCCCGGATGGTGTCACCAACCGGGACTAAAGATGAACCTTCAGTCCTGGTTGGAGACAACAACCGGGACAAAACACGAGTCCGCACTAATAATAGGGGTGAGTGTCGACATTATGTCGTAAGTGTCGACACTATGCCGAGCTGCTTGTACTATAAATAGGCATCCTTGTGAGTCCAGTCCTCCAGCCAGATTGAGGCATCTCCAATATTGTTTTCGAGAGCAGGGACACCACTACGACCAGTTTCAGGGAGATGCCGCCGGATCCCAGTCCTCCGGCATCTCCAAGAAACTGGTCATATAGGCACTCCCTAATATGTGAAATTAGTTAGCTCTCAGGTGTATTGATCTAGTTAGAGAAGTTACAAGCTGCAAGATGGTTTTCGAGAGCAGGGACACCACT
Organism: Avena sativa; assembly: GCA_916181665.1. NCBI lineage: Eukaryota > Viridiplantae > Streptophyta > Magnoliopsida > Poales > Poaceae > Avena > Avena sativa. Next base: position 525,024,128 of record OV702299.1, on the reverse strand, counting down.
ACGACCAGTTTCAGGGAGATGCCGCCAGATCCCAGTCCTCCGACATCTCCAAGCAACTGATCATAGAGGCACTCCCTAATATGTGAAATTAGTTAGCTCCCAAGTGTATTGATCTAGTTAGAGAAGTTACAAGCTGCAAGATGGTTTTCGAGAGCAGGGACACCACTACGACCAGTTTCAGGGAGATGCCGCCAGATCCCAGTCCTCCGGCATCTCCAAGAAACTGGTCATAGAGGCACTCCCTAATATGTGACCTCGCGCGTTTGGAGATCAAATCTTAATGGTAAGTACGAATCGGGACAACTTATTCATAGTCCCGGTCCATCCACAAAACGGGACTAACACTCAAGACATTTATTAATATTAAAAACTGAGACTAAAAAACCGGGACTAAAGTCCCCCCCTATATATAGTCCCGGTCAAGCCACAAACCGTGAAATATATCTTTCGGTCAAGCCACAAACCGCGAAAGACATGAACTAGAGTTACATAATATGAGCATGAACTTCTTGGCATATGTCCTTCCTTATGATCACTTCAGACGTAACCATGGAGCATCTTCTTTACTTAACAGAATGCTTGGGTCAGTTTTCACTGTGAAGGGCGGAATTTCATTGAACTTATTATAATCTTCTGACATGTCTGTCTTGTCCTCGATTCCCACGATGTTTCTTTTCCCTGAAAGAACTATGTGACGCTTTGGATCATCATATGATGTATTCGTTTGTATTTTTTTTCTTTTTTTCAGTCTGGAGGACATGTCCTTCACATAGAAAACCTGAGACACATCATTGGCTAGGACGAATGGTTCATCTCTATAACCAAGATTGTTGAGATTCACTGTTGTCATTCCGTACAACTGGTCTATCTTTGCCCCTTCCCCATTCAGGTTGACCCATTTGCAGCGAAACAAAGGGACCTTAAAAGAGACTCCATAGTCTAGTTCCCGTATCTCCTCTATGTAACCATAGTATGTGTCCTTTTGTCCATTCTCGTCTATTGCATCAAAGCGGACACCACTATTTTAGTTGGTGCTCTTTTTATCTTGGGCGATCGTGTAGAATGTATTACCATTTATTTCGTACCCTTGGAAATTCAATATAGTAGAAGATGGTGACGCGGCCAACAAGTATAGCTGATCTCCAACAGTGGTATCATTCAAGAGATGTGTCCGCATCCAACCACCGAAAGACTTCATGTGTTCATCTGTAATCCATGATTCAGTCTTCCCGGGGTTTTTGGAGCGTACAATATTCTTGTGTTCCTCGATATACGGAGCTGCCAAGGTGGAATTACATAGAACTATGTAGTGTGCTTTAGTGAAAGAATCCCCGTCCCTACATATCATTGCTTTCTTTCCCAGCGTGCCTTTTCCACTTAGTCTTCCCTCATGCCGCGAGTCAGAAACACCAATCGGATTAAGGTCAGGAATAAATTCAACATAAAACTCAATGACCTCCTCTGTTCCATATCCCTTGGAGATGCTTCCTTCTGGTCTAGCACGGTTATGAACATATTTCTTTACGACTCCCATGAACCTCTCAAAGGGGAACATATTGTGCAGAAATACCGGACCGAGAATGGCAATCTCTTCCACTAGGTGAACCAGGAGATGCGTCATAATATTGAAGAAGGATGGTGGGAACACCAACTCAAAACTAACAAAACATTGTACCACATCCTTCTGTAACCTTGGCAGAATATCTGGATTGATTACCTTCTGAGATATTGCATTGAGGAATGCGCACAGCTTCACAATGGGTACTCGAACATTTTCCGGTAGAAGCCCCCTCAATGCAATCGGAAGCAACTGCGTCATAATCACGTGACAGTCATGAGACTTCAGGTTTTGGAACTTTTTCTCTGCCATATTTATTATCCCCTTTATATTAGATGAGAAGCCAGACGGAACCTTGATACTGTAAATGACTTCAAAAAAGATTTCCTTCTTTGCTTTGGTAAGAGCATAGCTGGCACGACTTAAGTGACGCCCTTTATCCGTCTTGTTATGTGTATGCATGTTCTTTGGATCTTTCATAATTTGTTGGTCCTCCCGTGCTTCTGGTGTATCTTTTGTCTTCCCATACACGCCTAGCAATCCTAGCAGGTTCACGCAAAGATTCTTCGTCGCGTGCATCACGTCGACTGAAGAGCGGACACGCAGGACTTTCCAATATGGCAGCTCCCAAAATATAGATTTCTTCTTCCACATGGGTGCGTGTCCTCTAGCGACGTCGTTCGGAACTGATTGACCACCGGGACCCTTTCCAAAGATTACTTCTATGTCCTTGACCATACCAAATACATCATCACCAGCAGGGAGTTCAGACTTCTTCCGGTGATCTGCCTCACCTTTGAAATGCTTGCCTTTCTTTCTTACGGGATGATTGGTCGGAAGAAATCGTCGATTCGCCAGGTGCAAAACCTTCTTGCATTTATGCAAATATGTACCTTCAGTCTTATCTAAACAGTGTGTGCATGCCTTATATCCCTTGTTTGTCTGTACTGAAAGGTTACTAAGAGCAGGCCAATCATTGATGGTTACGAATAGCAACCCTCGTAGATCAAATGGCTCCTGTTTGTTCTCATCCCACGCACGTACACCTGGTTTGCCCCACAACTGTAAGAGTTCTTCAACTAATGGCCTAAGGTACACATTAATGTCGTTGCCCGGTTACTTCGGGCCTTGGATGAGCATTGGCATCATAATGAACTTACGCTTCATGCACAACCAAGGAGGCAGGTTGTAGATACATAGAGTCACGGGCCAGGTGATGTGACTGTAGCTCTGCTCTCCAAAAGGATTCATGTCATCCGTACTTAGACCAAACCATAAGTTCCTTGCGTCACCTGCAAAGTCTAGGAAGTCTCTTTCGACTTTTCTCCACTGTGACCCATCAGCAGGGTGTCTCAACTTCCCGTCTTTCTTACGGTCTTCTTTGTGCCATCGCAACAACCTGACATGCTCTTTGTTTCTGAACATGCGTTTCAACCTTGGTATTATAGGAGCATACCACATAACCTTAGCAGGACCCCTCTTCCGGAGGGGCTCTCCCTCAACATCACCAGCGTCATCTCGTCTGATCTTATATCGCAATGCATTGCATACCGGGCATTTATCTAAATTCTCATACTCCTTACCGCGGTAGAGGATGCAGTCATTAATGCATGCATGTATCTTTTGCACATCTAATCCTAGAGGACAGAGAGTCTTCTTTGCTTCGTAGGTACTCTCGGGAAGTTCATTATGTTTTGGAAACTTTGGCTTCATTATTTTCAGCATCTTTTCAAATGAGGAGTTAGTTAGACCACACTCTGCCTTCCATCGCAACAATTTCAGTGTGGTACCGAGCTTTGTGCTGCCATCTTCACAATTTGGGTACAACAATTTCTTGTGATCTTCTAACATGCCCTCTAACTTCAACTTCTCATTTTCTGTTTCACAGTCTCGCTTTGCATCAGAAATGACCCTACCAAGTTCATCAGCCGGCTCATCTAATGCCCGTTCTTCACCTCCTTCCTCTCCATTGTCTTCTATTGCAGTATCACTGTATTCAAGAAACATATGATGATAGTTGTTATCATCATCTTCTTCTTCACCATCTTCCATCATAACCCCACTTTCCCCGTGCTTGGTCCAGCAATTATAGTTGGGCATGAAACCTTTCATAATCAGGTGGCCGCGAATGATTTTCGAGGAAGAGTACTCCTTGTTGTTCCGACATTGAACACATGGACAACGTATAAAACCATTCTCTTTGTTTGTTGTAGCCACGTCGATAAATTTATCCACGCCTTTCATATACCCGGGTACACGCCGGTCACCATACATCCATTCCCGACCATTCATCTGCATCATATAAGTAAGTTTATCAAAAACAGGACATCATAAATAGTGAAATGACCAATTCACATCAACACCTGCATTGTATCAATGACAGAGAAAAGATAAGATTGCTAACCTCGATCGAGGGAAATAAAGAGGAGAAAGCTTAAGTGCGTCTCGGACACCTTCTATATTTTTGTTCTATGAGAAACTGAACGGGGTCATTCACTCAAACATTTCATCAAACACCTTGAATGCATGCATAGGGAAAAAAAACTAGCACACCCCTCACACCTTCCACCAAGAAAAAACAGAGTGGAGGCAGAGGGCTGGGGCGTTGCATTTATAGAAAGCGGGAGCATACGTCCCGGTTTGTAACACAAACCGGGACTAAAGGTGCTGGCAACGCCACACGTGGTTGACGCTAAACCTTTAGTCCCGGTTTGTGTTACAAACCGGGACGTATGCCTCCGGACCCGTGCCCGCTCGAACCGGGATGCGTGCCAGCATTAATCTCGGTTCATGGCGAAACCGGGACTAATGTTGTTAGGAGGCACGAACAGATAGCCTCTTTTCTACTAGTACCAACACGTTTGCAATTTAAATTGTCAGCTCCATACCACGGACTATTTGAACGACAGGGTTCCGATTTCCTTGGTCTATTTCTGCTAAGTTCCCATATGTTGTATCCATATGTATACGCGCCTATGCATGTTCTAATATTATGTATTTCTACATATAAGGCCTATACATGTACGTGAGTTGTAGAGAGGAAAATAATATCAGCTAATATTTTCACCAAAGATCTATCAAATTGACCCGTGGCCGAAACAAATCGCCTAGGAGGTGAAGCTGACACTTATTTAACTAGCAAGGTTGTAAGATTTTATAAAAAAAAGGTACTCACTCCGACCCATATTAGTTGACTCAAATTTATCTAGATTTGGATGAATCTAGACACTATTTAGTATATAGGTTCATCTAAATTTTGATAAATCCAAGTCAATTAATATGGGTAGGAGGGAGTAAAACATCTCATTGATTATTTACGGAACTTTTACTGCAATTGAAACTTAATCAATGTATCTTCATAGATGCAATCCATGATTCTTTTTTTAAGAAATCACATCGATTAAATATAAGATATGTAAGATAATATTATATAAGAACATCTGGTCATTAATTTAGTAAGGCGGGTTTCATTAGATAATCATGACAAATAAATCTACACAACCATAAACTTCTCGGTGGCTGTGCTATGGATTGCACAACAAAAGAATGAAGGAATAATTTGTGATCCACACAAAACAACAAATGATCAACCAGGAGAAGGAATTTATCCACAAATCACTTTTGCGACATTACGGCATAAAATAGAATTATTGACAAATCATGTGCATCACACGTACAACATGAAAGGGACACATTCTCACTAAAAATTTCCTTGGCCTTTTACTATTAGTGAATTATAAGTTATAGATTTTCATAATCGCACCAAAAAGAGAGTAACATTGTTGTGGTATGTATCCTATGAAAATGTTGTAATTACAATTACCTGACAAATAAAGTTCAATCCAAGGAGAAAATGATTCGAACAAACATCACGAGCTTATGAACTATATGTAAATTGTGTCAATGTTACAAATCTAAAAATCATATATTTTATGATGACGTTGTCATCATGGACAAAATATGTTAAAAAGAATATTAGCAAATGGTTTTCTATTGTTACACTAGAATTATGTCTCCTCTTGCGAAAACATAATATTTATCTATTAGTACATCCTCAAAGTAATATATGGATGAAAATAAAGGAGATCGCTAGCAACCCCTGCCCTGAAAGCAAAACATTTGGCAATCTTTTTGATAATTCAACAAATCTAAATCTCGACATTTGACACCTAAGGTTAAAGAGAATTAAGCATACACGTCCTTAGAGGTGATATACATCTGATCTTCCTAAAGATGCTAACATCAGCAATCAAGGTGCTACCATAATGTGAAAAACACATGTCATCTTACTAAAACCCAACCCTAACCTGCTCATTTGGTTGGGTGGATAACAGAGATATGAAAATGAAGTTTTATCTATAAAGACAACTAATCCATTGAATGGTTAGAGGGAAAGAGAATCAAGGAAATGAGAGGACATGGAATTCAAGTGTTAAACTCCCACTAATCTCTTACCTAGGGGACCCTATAAGTGAACAACGGACGACGAAGATGCACTGAACTCCCTTTTCCAATCATATTGATTAATCTAGCTACCCATTCTATCGCCCGTCGATGCTCCAAACTCACAAGGTCCCTATAATTGGAAGGCATCCAATGGCTACATCACCCAACCATTGCAATTGCTGGTATGACCTATGATGTTAGCATTTACATGGTACGATAAGAGCTATGATGTGGCTTCCCTTTATCAACCGAGGGAAAACAACTAAGTACATGTTGATCAACTGACAAGATTTAGTAAAATTGTGCTCATCTTTGGTGATTTGGGGATAAGATTGTTATGAAAGAAAACTACATGGTTTTCAAATTATTGCTTCATCTTCATTTGCAACATAACCATTTCGCTTTTTCTGTATTTTTAGCAATAGACATTCTAGGAATTTGTCCTAGATCGTTCCGCATGCACTTCCAATAGGAATTTTCACTCCCAAAAATATGATTTTTTCCCTTTACTTTTACCTTTAAAGTAAAAACATTGTCTTAATTATGGCTCTACAGACACCTTGATGTGTATTCCTATGATTACAACCTTTCAAAATTAATATGTTAATATTCCAATGTATTTATACTTTTATCTATTTTTTGTTATATGAATCACAAAATATCCCTCGGGTAATATAGTGGTATTTTATGAATACACATTGTAAAGATGATCAATAGTATTTAGCCACCATGACTTCAAATAAAATTGCTAATGTTTTGAGACTTTGCTATCAAGTTGGGGTAATCATGATACCTCACAATAATGACCTAGGAAGTAGAATGGAACTACATGCATGTCAACATATAAATTTCAATCCTTTTTCCAAACATAATAACCTTTTGAATTTATATGTTGATATATAACATACAAATATATGGAAACATTTATAACCAAATATAAAAAAGTGAGATGTAGATCCTAAATAAACCTATGATCCCATAGAATCTAGAGATTATAGTATCTCTATATGAACATTATCCATCCTTTCATCAGTTGGGTCATTTTAATAGTTGACCAGAGCCGATACATAACATCTCATTCAACTATTGATATGATGCAACAAAGATAACTATCTAATGGACCCGAATCGGTAATGTACCACACCCGTTCTATAGTGTATATATTCACACATGTACATTTAATATCAAAAGGAAATCATTGGGATTGTAACTCCGTGATATATAAACTATCAACTAGCATGTGGTGTTAATATTTTTTTAGCAAATGGCATTATTAGTCCACAAACTAAATATGTTTTCCTCATGTGTCTTATTATCATAAAATTTGTGGTGGATATATGGCAACCATATTCCCATTTCTAAACTATTGATATTGTATGAAACTTAAAAAAGGTTTTCAAATGATTCTACATCTTTCGTCCCTCCATATGTTGGTTAAGTTTGAATCAAGATTTGTATATCAATGGTACATCCTCCTTATCTAAGATCAATTGATACACTTGCGAGTTGTGACGCAAATAAATATGATGCCCTCGCATTTGCGAGGGCCAGCTCGCTAGTTATTGAAGAACACGCCTCCACTCTACCGTTGTTCATTTCTTCCCTTAGACTCCTAGACACCAGCATAAATCCAAATCCACTCCACTGTTCCATCACATGGTTTCAGCTCCTCAAACCTAACCACATCGCGAGGGAGAAGACCAGGGCACTTGCTCTGCTGCTCTACGCTCATCCCAAAGCATTTGCAGATGAACTAAGCTTCCCAACAAACAAATTTTCTTCTCCGTTAGTGCTTCACATCCCTGCAAGAGTACATGGGATGATGGGAGAGCGCCACCGAGTAGGAGAGGGCACCAGCTCGTGACACGAGTGAAATCGGGGCGATGAGCTAGCAGCAATCCGGGTACCGACACATCTGTCGTTCGACGCCGCCTGACCGAGAGTCCATGGTTGGGGTGCATAAGAGGAGTCGTGCCTGCATCAACAGCGTATTCTTCAACCTCTAATTCTCGAATCCTGTGAGGGCACCATGCGGACGAAATCGCTGCCGACACCTTCAAAAAATCGCCCCCACGAGCTCCTCCTGTCCCCAACTCCACCGGCCGCCCCCTGTTTCCAGGTCGTCCGACCAGCGACAGCGAGGAGGGAGGCCGTAGAGTGGGATGGGTTATGTTTTGTCTTTTTTCTGTTTGGGGGAGAGAAGAATAAAAGGAATCGGTAGAAAAAATACGTAATATGTGATTTGGTGGGAAGGTAAATCTGTTTAAAAAAATATTAAACCAGAAAAAAAACACTTTGTTTTTTATTATTAGGTACTAGTTGAATGCCCGTGCGTTGCCACGACACATTTAATTTATTTAGGTACTAGCTGAATGCCCGTACTTAGGTATTACGCCATATATTTTCTTCGATGTATGAACCTCATTTACTCTTAGAACTTTCACAATGGAGTGTATATATCTTAGCACGTTACCATATATAGGAGTTATAAATACCTAGAAAAACAACCTCTCCAATGCATTGTATCTTAAGGCTTATTTGATTCAAAGGATTTGTAAGATATAGGAATAGGAAAAGTGCAGGAATATAATGGCATGACACTTAGAATCCTATAGGAATAAAAAAATCTAAGAGGTCTATAGGATTTCTAGCAAGCATGTCTAAATTTAGGATTAACGAAATCAAGAGTTCTCAATATATCCAGATTTCCAAATATTCACTCAACCAGACTTCCTTCAAATAATACATGAAAATGGTTATATTGGTGAACAATTTATAATTAAGAAACCAAATAATGTCACTTCGTGATTAGACATTTGAATTAGTCAAATTCAAAACACGTGCACCTTATTGCTCTGCTCCCAAGCGCATGAACACTAGGAGTCATCATGCTTTCAGGGTACAAGATCCAAGGTTTGTATTATGCCAAAAAAAATTCAATTTATGAACCTCATTTAGTCTTAGGGACCTCAATTTCACTCTAGCAAGCATGTATACATAACTTTCTTTGCTTTAAAATTATGAATAATTCTTACATTTTAGAATAATCAAATGCCGGAGTTCCGAATATTTTCGGAGTTTCGAACACATTTGTTTCAAACTACTAGTCGTCTTATCTAGGAAAGTTTCTTGGCGGCAAAATATGAAATATTCGGAGAACGGATATTCTTATAGACATTTTCCACTTGCAGCCGTCTGAGGCTAGTACTTGGCGGCAAATATAGAAAAATATTTGAACAAATATTTTAGATCTGTGACACATTTTTTCTTCCCCGCCCGCCCAAACCACTGTCCACCATCGCTGCCGGTCCCCTGCCTCTCCACCACCGCCGCCGCCGGTCCACTGCCTCTCCACCACCGCCGCCGCCGGTCCCCTACCTCTCCACCACCGCTGTCTCCGGTCCCCTGCCTCTCCACCACCGCCGCCTCCTGTCCCCTGCGGTGCGGACGCTCTCCCTCGTTTCCGAGGACTCCTTCGTCGTCCACATAGGTATGCGTGAAAACCAAACCCCCAAAACCCTAAATCAGCAGCTTCGATTTAGGAATCTTGCGATGGAATTTGCCAATTTGCTTATCGATTTTAAGGTTCAGGCCAGGTTACCGAGCTGCAAACACCCGATGACACCGTCGGAGAGCCTCCCCTAGGCGGCCTGCATCTGTCCCAACTCTTTTTCCCTTGTATAAATCTCAAAATCTGCAATTGTCACTTTTAGCAATAGAGATTTAATTGTCACTTCATTGGTCTCTCTGTATCTTGATTGTATTAAGATGCTCTCTATATGTATCTATTTAACAGAGGACCTGCAGTGACGATGCAATGACGCTATTTTTGATGGTTTTGAATTCCAGTCATCAGATGAAGAGCCCACCGAGAGGATTGAGTTTAGATGTATCAAAAGGAAATCAAAATTGCAGTCATATGTTTTGTATGCGTTTAGATGGTAGACATTGATTTGTTGTTGCATTAGGGCCTCAACACAAGGGGGACACTAATTTTAATAAGCAGAGCCTTTTTGGAAATGACATGTATCTGAAAGAAGTTCATGTAGACTTCCTCTTAGACTGGTGTGAACCCGAATTTCCACCAGAAATCAAATAGTGCATCTACATGTTGTCCTATTCATCCGTCATGAAAAAGAAGTGCAAGTTGGTAAGATGATATATTATTGATAATGTTATCAACAACAAGCTACCCTGTGGTATTTAAATACTTCCAGTAATCACAAGCATGCTAATTCTTCAATTCTCTGTATTTGCCTAGACATTTTGAGCTGAGTTCATAAGAAAATATCAAAAGAATCTCCTTGGTAAACCTAAGATGGTTAGGATGAAGATAGGAGCTGGCCAGCATTGTCCTTTTTTGCTCTGATGTCCATAGCTCAAATGCAATCTTGACGACTGAAGATAGCATTATCCTTTTTTGCTCTGATGAAAAAGATAATGAAGATATTCTGGTTGAGCAACTTCCATTAGGCGACCTATTATAAATACAATGCTAGTTTTTTAGAGAGTACCAATTATGCTATTCTGATTGATTTATGAAACACACTTTGTATGTACTGCCATAATGTGTAATGGATAAATTTGTATGGATTTCCCCAACTATTTGGCTATCGCGATCGAACTGCTATAAGTTCTTGAGTTAATTTGTCTATCTGTCTGCTGAATCATGATTATGTGTCATGTCAGCTATGATCGTGTTTGGATTAGCATGCTACTATTTAAAATGGTTTACACACTGGATACGGTCAATTTAAACATATGCTTCGAGGCACACTAGTTCTGAAGACGGTCTTTGTTAGAATCTGACTCAGATCGCCTCACTATTCAAGACGGTCTATAGTATAAGTCGTCCGAGGTTAAAGAATTCTTACAAGCGGCCAGAAATATTGTCTGTCTCTAGTTCCTAGACGTTAGAGGCATTTGATTTTTGGCACCGTATAAGGTCGCGTATCTTAGAGCCGCAAAGAAAAACCGGCTCAGGTGGTGCGTTCTTAGAAACTATGCGCTTGAGCCGGAACAAGAAACCGTCTGAAGCCTATGAGAAATTGACGTCTCTAAATAGCGAGTTTGTATAGTGTTACATAGTTGTCTTAGAAAACTTTTCTAAAGGAGGTCATTCAGGCAATTCCCACATATGTGATGAGTTGTTTCTAAGTGCCCGTTGCAAACTGTGACAAGATGAGATCCACCGTTGCTACAGAATGGTGGGGCAAAGAAGATGGGAAACGAAAACTTCACTGAAGATCGTGGGAGTGGCTTTCTGCTCCCAAACCTCTTGGTGGCATGGGATTTTAAGACATGGTCCTATTTAACCGAGCCATGCTCGGAAGACAAGGATGGAGGCTACTTATAGAACTTACGTCTTGCATTCGGGTTTTGAAAGGAAAATACTTTCCTCATACAGATTTCTGGCAATGCCCCAAAGCCTCGATCTTCCTCATATACTTGGCGGAGTATTCTATTTGGCCATGAGATACTTTTTCGAGGTGTTCAGTGGGCCATTGGGTCTGGTCGAAAGGTGAAGATTGTTAGAGTATGTATATGTAAATAGGCTAGAAATAGACTATGACTCTACATCTTATACTTCAAGTCTCCATCTACGTTCGTGTAGTTCTATATAAACCCCCATAAGGGTCAATGCAATATAACACAATAGTAGTTGAATGCCCGTGCGTTGCTACGAACCATCGAGTTTTCTTTGCCACTTACGCGAACATATTAAATACCTTAACCAACAAACCTTTTCCATGTCTATCATGGCTACAACAATTTCTTCGGTACCGCTCGTTAGCGGGAGAGAGGGACAAATCATGTGCACCTGCTATGATGGATTTTTTTCACATTATGTTTTCAGTCAGTTTCCAACACCAGCCAGATATGTTTTATGTTGGTGTTTTATTTCAGAACGTTGGAAATAATTTTTTATTCCATTCATGAATCATCATCTCTAAAAGTAAAAGTAAAACTTTATTGGGCAACAATTTATATGTGTTCATATAAAATTTTGATAGAACAAAGAGTGGCAATTTCTTTCATTTGTGTAAAACATAGATTTTTTGTTCATCATGATGTCGGACCTATTATTGTGAGAAACAATTTTGTTATTGAGCCGAATAATGAAGTTGAAAAAAAGTAACAAAATTATGGAGTCACATGTTACGCCTGGATGTTATTATCTGGAATTTCACTCCGCTAGATGTATTAGCTCGTTTGAAAACAAAAATTGGCTTTAGAAACAGATTTTCTATTCTCGAAATCTTCTAAAAATATGTATGCTTTCATTTTACCCTATATATAAAAAATAAAAATAAAAATAAAAAAGCCAGACACATGAACGTGGGACATTAGAGTCGGCTCACTCACTCTCCCCTAGCCTCTCACCATCTCCACGACTCACCTAATTCTTCCCCATTCCCTGGCTCAAGTGCCAATTTCCTATTTTTCCGGCGCTGTCCTCGACTGCTCCCAGCCATGGCTGGCGCAGCCTCGCTCCCCCTCGAGCTCCGGAAACGAATCCACGCCGTATATAGCATTCGGTGGCTGGAACACCGCCCCTAACCTAGGAGAAGGCCTTTGGCGGAGCTCGTGAGAGGAGGTAGGCAGCAGCTAAGCTCACGGGCAAGGAGACGCTGCAGCTTGGTGAGTAGCTGGTGAACGGAAAGCAAGGCAGAGAGACCGGCGGTTGCTGGACGGAAGGATGAAGGGAAGACAGGAGCATCTAGATATGAAGGAGAAGAGATGTAAGAATCATCTATCTCTGATCTTGGCTTTATTAATAAATAAATACAAAATTGCTATCAGTCGTTGGTCTTACTACTTCACAAAGTTGTACAATGAACACATGGCATATATGATCTCATAAAAACCACATGTTATATACTACGTGCAATGTTTGCAATACCAGGCCCGGAGACAAGTGTGGCATGCATTAATTTCAAAATCCTAGAACTACTACTCATATGCATGCGACATTGTTGGTGACGGAACAAAATAAAGATCAATCGCCACAGAGAACCTTGACGTCAAATCCGGCCGGCGTGCTGCGCCCAGAGCTGGCCGCCGCACACACACGGCATTGGAGGTGGCCGGCCGGGAGCACCGCTGCCGCGGACAGGGCGACCTATAGCTGAGAAAGGGTAAGATGGAAAAAAGACCGGGAGGCCGCCCTGCCGACAAAGACGTGGTTACCATACCATGGGCGGGTAGAGACGACGGTCGAGGAGCAGCCCGATATATATAGAACTTTGGTGTGCCATCATACTGATTTTGATTCATTAATTGCAGCGATATTTCCATCGATCAACGCCAATCAGTACACTAACAAATAAATTTTCCATCTGCTAATCACCGCTTGTTTCTTCCGCGGTCACGGACATTTGATCCCATGCACGTTCTCGAGTTGGTAGGAGCGCTTCTTTTCCGCGGATTGCTCGGCCTCCTCGGTGACAGCACGCATCTGCCTCAGCCTCGCTGTATCGATGCTCCTCGAGCGCGTCACAGATGTCCAGCACCTCCTGCCAACTCGAGGAGCATAGAGTTGGCAGGAGGCGCGGCCGGAATCTGTACCCAGTTGCACATACTTGTAACAGATGATCTTTATATACTACAACAACACAAAGTAGCAGACCCATCTCACCAGGTTGGGGAAGACAATGATTCCACAGGGATGGCCCCGTTCCTGCTTGTGACGGCGGCGCATGTACATCGACGAACGGATCGGGTCGTTGTTGCCCTTTACGTGTCAAGCCGTCTACGCCACGAAGCGCCACCGCCGTAACACATCTCCGATCAGCGCAACTTGCCATAAGCAGCTAGCACCGGCGTGTTGTTTCTCTCAAAACTTCCTGCATCTCATCCTCAATTCGGAGCAGCTAGCACCGGCGCGTGTTGTTTCTCTCGAAACCTCATGCATCTCATCCTCAATTCGGAGACGTCCCACTCCATCGCCGAGCAAAGGGTATATGCCGGCCGACTGTACAACCCGGACGCGTCCAAGTACGAGGCGCAGCACAAGTCCCTGATCGTGGTCCTCCGCGGCAAAGGCGTGAAGGGCATCGCCGGCATCGTCATCAGCCACCGCGCAAAAAAAAGGACGGCCAAAACGACGGCGGCGCTGCTCAATTTAGCGCAGCGGCTTCGCCAAAAGAAGAGGCGTCAAGGCCATCGCCGACGCCATCATCAGCCACCGCACCAAAAAAAAACACGGCCCAAGTGATGGCGGCGGTGCTCGATTTGAGGCGCGGCAGCTTCGGCCAAATCCGGAGGCATCACGATCAATTTGGTGGGAATTTTTCTATGATTTTTGTGGGAATCGTGAGAAGAGGGAGTATATATGTGATACGATTTACGGGGCAAGAAATCTGGATTAAATCGGTAGGAAATCGAATTCGGTACAAACAGACCTGAGAAAGGGTACGACGAACGGAGGTGGACTCTGTATGAACTCGAATTTGGTACGAACTGCTGTTCCCTTGGAGGACGGAAAAAAAGGGGTGGAACGACGGACGAAAATTTGGGGTGACGAAAACCACCTCTAAACTTTTTATATAGTAGAGATAGAGATTTTAGGATTCAATATTTTTAATATGGTATCCGAGCGGTTAGCCTCATGGCGTCGATCCTAGGTTCTTCCACCACTTCTACAACGCGCCGCCCCGGGGAGATTACTTTTCGGGAGCGCGGCACCGGTCTCGATCAAAGATCAGATCGATTTTTTAGATCAATTCCAGTTCTTAGATTAGATCCAACTAGCCGAATGCCCGTGCGTTGCCACGGCCTATTAATGTATATATATAAACATTACTACTACATAATACAAGTTGAAAATAAGTGAAACAAGGGATGAAGTCAAAGCTACAGTTTCTTGCAAACTATTCTAGAAACTATTTAAAAATCAACCACCACTATCACCTTGTATATCTGAACCTGTTGGGTGTCTTTTCACTGATCAGGACGAGAGGCTTGAAGAATCAATCTCCACCATGAAGTGAAAAAAAGTCGAAGTACTTGCATGTTCTAGACCCGCATCCATCACCATGAGTTTTGCTTCCGCCGAAGAAGGTGAAAGCAGCCCATAATCATACACATTACTACTATAATTCTACCAAGAAAAGTACACAATATAGGACTTGATTCACACAAATTCTTTTAGTTGTCAAATCTTAGATGGGAATCTTAAAGCGTATAGTAAAATATTCAGTTTTGCTAGAAATCAGGCGTCTGATATTTAGTTAAGTATCAGTCACCTTCTACACCGTTAGTTTTTGTTCCAAGATTCGTGCTTTTTTTTTATCTCTGGGCTGTTCTTGGTGGCGCGTTGAGCTATTGTCTTATGCGGGCTGCCCGGTTTGTCTTGTGTTGTCTGTGGGCTGTTCCGTTAGTATTGTTTTTGTGCATCTTGGGTCTGTGGGCTGCTCGGTTTATCTTGTGGACTCCTTTTGTCCTGGACACTGCACCCAAGTAGTGCACGGATACTTCTTTTTTGATTGAATTTTTGCAGCGCTGACTCACGTGGACCATGCTATACCGGTGGCTCGTCATCTAGTGCAACTGATCAGCTAGAGCAAGAGTAGTGTACCTAGCTAGGTTTGCATCTATTTTTTTCTGTTTTTTTACATTTTCTTATTTTCTTTTATTTTTATTTTTCTTTTTCTTTTTCTTAGTTTTCATTTCTTTTTTTCTTATGTTTTATTTTCAAGTAACGTTATTTTTCTTCTTGATTTTTTAATAGTGTTTGTTTCCATTAAATCTAACAATTTATTTGTAGAAATTTTTAAATATGACAATTTATTTGCAGAAAAATTTAAATCTGACAATTGGTTCATTATAAATATGTTCATTTTCTTTTTCTTTTTTGTTTTCTTCATTTTCTTTTTCTTTTTTTCTTATGTTTTATTTTCAAGTAATGTTATTTTTTCTTCATGATTTTCAAGGCGGAAAGCATTAATGCCACTCGTTTAGAGCAAGTTGTATTCTCCGCATGTTGATTCGGAAGATAAAATCGCGCCAGGGGAAGCCGAGCAAGTTGTGAGCCTCCTCTGAAGCCAATTGCAACTTGATTAAAACTGAGCCTTTCCTTCCAAAGACAGGTTTGCAACTTGGTTGCAACTGATCATCTTCTGTAATCTTCACCTTAGCCACGTGAAGTAGGAAAGCATTAGTGCCCCTCGTTTGGAGCAAGTTGTGTTCTCTGTGTGTAGATCCGGTTGTGAGCCTCCTCAAGAAACCGGTTGCAACTTGATTCCTTCGAAGGTAGTTGCAACTTGACTGCAACTGAGCCTTCCCTCCGAAGCCAGTTGCAACTTAATTGTAACCGAGCCTTCCATCGAAAGCCAGTTGCAACTTGACTGCAACCGAGCCTTCCGTCCGAAGCCAGTTACAACTTGATTGTAACTGAGCCTTCCCTCGAAAGCCAGTTGCAACTTGACTGCAACTGAGCCTTCCCTCTGAAGCCAATTGCAACTTGACTGCAACTAAGCCTTATCTCCGAATCCAGTTGCAACTTGACTGCAACTGAGCCTTTCCTTCTGAAGCTAGTTGCACCTTGAGTGCAACTGAGCCTTCCTTCCGAAGCCAGTTGCAAATTGACTGCAACTGAGCCTTCCCCTCCGAAGACAGGTTTGCAAGTTGATTGTAACTAAGCCTTACCTCCGAAGCCAGTTGCAACTTGACTGCAACTAAGCCTTTCCCTCCGAAGATAGATTTGCAACTTGGTTGCAACTGGGCATCTTCTATAGCCTTCACCTCGGCCGTACCAAGTCAGAAAGCATTAGTTGCCCCTCGTTTGGAGCAAGTTGTGTTATGCACGTGTTGATCCAGAAGATAAGAACGCGCCAGGGGAAGCCGAGGAACTTGTGAGCCTCCTCAAGAAACTGGTTGCAACTTGATTCCTTTGAAGCTAGTTGCAACTTGACTACAACTGAGCCTTCCCTCCAAAGCCAGTTGCAACTTAATTGTAACCTAGCCTTCCATCGAAAGCCAGTTGCAACTTGACTGCAACTGAGCCTTTCCTCTGAAGCCAGTTGCAACTTGACTGTAACCGAGTCTTCCGTCCGAAGCCAGTTGCAACTTGATTGTAACTGAGCCTTCTCTCGAAAGCCAATTGCAACTTGACTGCAACTAAGCCTTATCTCCGAAGCCAGTTGCAACTTGACTGCAACTGAGCCTTTTCCTCTGAAGCCAGTTGCAACTTGAGTGCAACTGAGCCTTCCTTCCGAAGCCAGTTGCAAATTGACTGCAACTGAGCCTTCCCCTATGAAGACATGTTTGCAAGTTGACTATAACTAAGCCTTACCTCCGAAGCCAGTTGCAACTTGACTGCAACTAAGACTTTCCCTCCGAAGGTAGACTTTCAACATGGTTGCAACTGGGCATCTTCTGTAGCCTTCACCTTGGTCGTACCAAGTCTGAAAGCATTAGTGCCCCTCGTTTGGAGCAAGTTGTGTTCTGCACGTGTTGATCCAGAAGATAAGAACACGCCAGGGGAAGCCGAGGAAGTTGTGAGCCTCCTCAAGAAACCGGTTGCAACTTGATTACTTCGAAGCTAGTTGCAACTTGACTGCAACTGAGCCTTCCCTCCGAAGCCAGTTGCAACTTAATTGTAACTAAGCCTTCCATCGAAAGCCAGTTGCAACTTGACTGCAACTGAGCCTTCCCTCTGAAGCCAGTTGCAACTTGACTGCAACCGAGCCTTCCGTCTAAAGCCAGTTGCAACTTGATTGTAACTGATCCTTTCCTCTAAAGCCAATTGCAACTTGACTGCAACTAAGCCTTATCTCCAAAGCCAGTTGCAACTTGACTGCAACTGAGCCTTTCCCTCTGAAGCCAGTTGCAACTTGAGTGCAACTGAGCCTTCTTTCCGAAGCCAGTTGCAACTTGACTGCAACTAAGCCTTTCCCTACGAAGATAGATTTACAACTTGGTTGCAACTGGACATCTTCTGTAGTCTTCACCTCGGCCGCACCAAGTCAGAAAGCATTAGTGCCCATCGTTTGGAGCAAGTTGTGTTCTGCACGTGTTGATCCAGAAGATAAGAACGCGCCAGGGGAAGCCAAGGAAATTGTGAGCCTCCTCAAGAAACCGGTTGCAACTTGATTATAACTGAGCCTTCCCTCCGAAGCTAGTTGCAACTTGATTGCAACTAAGCCTTTTCCTCCGAAGCTAGTTGCAACTTGATTGCAACTGAGCCTTCCATCCGAAGCCAGTTTCAACTTGATTGTAACTAAGCCTCCTGTACATCTTGTTGCAACTTTAGTACAACCGAGCCTTTCCTCTGAACCCAGTTGCAACTTGACTGTAATTGAGCCTTCCCCTCCGAAGACAGGTTTGTAACTTGGTTGCAACTAAGCCTTCCATCCCAAGCCAGTTACAACTTGATTGTTACTAAGCCTCTTATACATCCTGTTGCAACTTAGTGTAACCGAGCCTTTCCTCCGAACCCAGTTGCAACTTGACTGTAACTGAGCCTTCCCCTCCGAAGATAGGTTTGTAACTTGGTTGCAACTGGGGATCTTCTGTAGCTTTCACCTCTGTCGCGCTAAACCAGGAAGTATTAGTTCCACTCGTTTGGAGTAAGTTGTGTTCTTCGTGTGTTGATCCAGAAGATAAGAACACGCTAGGGGGGTAGCCGAGAAAGTCGTAAGCCTCTTCAAGAACCCAATTGCAACTTGATTATAACTGAGTCTTTTCTTCGAAGCCGGTTTCAACTTGATTACAACCGAGTCGCGTCTTAAGGCCATTTTGTAATTTTATTGTAAGGAGTGTCTAAATCTTAGGCGCTCGATTCTAGCAAATCCTTTTATAGTGAGTCCTAAAGCATTTTTCAATTGTAGTTTAAGACTCGTCTAAAGATATTTCCAAGTTCATTTTTACTGAACCAGAAAATTTGAAATTTAAGGAAAATAAAAAGGAGATAGATGTATTTTATGTTTGAGACTATAACAAGGCATTTCCATTTTTTATGTCCTAGAGATGCAAAAAAAAAGGACATCATAATTTTGCTAATTTTATTCACATTAATAATTTTGCTAATTTTATTATAAATTCTGTCTGCAAAGGGTCTAAGGTGCACTCTGAACCGCACGCCTTGATAATTCAGAAAAAAAATGTACTACTGTTTTTTAATTAATAAAAGTGAACTACACATGTATATAAATTTAACATCCTAACTAGAAATTGTGATCTTCCAAATTGCTGGAACTGCACTCGTTGCTACTACTATAATAGCTAGACCATAGGAATCGCCGAGTGTATTTTCAATCCACAATCCTATTGACAACCATATTGTATCTTTCTATAGCTAAGAAGCACCGCGTCTGCAACTCCGCATGAGCTGCCTCATCGCCCTTGTGCTTCAGCATGCCCGAATCACTTGGGAAGTTCTTCGCCCACCGCGGCTTTAATTGCACGGTGCGGCCATACAGAACCAAAATATGCGCAATTCACGAAGAGGCCATAGAGATGGGTAGACAGGATGAGAACCTTGTGGGTCTTGTCGTCGAGGGATGCGAGCTCGATCTTGGAGGCGACTTGAGGGTAGGTGACGGGGATGTCGAACTGGAGGGGAAACTCGGCGGCGACGCTACTATGGCATGGGCGCGGCGCAGGAAATCCACGAACCGGACCAATTCTTCGTGGCCAGGTCCTCCCCTCCGCATTCTGCGTCGATTCCCGGTCGAGACCGGCTCGATTCCGGCCAAGAGCACCCGCACGCTGCGGCCCTGCCACCTGGAGACGTCGTCGGTCGACCTCCATTGGAGTCACGGACCATGGGGAAGCGTAGGAGCGGGGGGAAGGGGGCGGCAGCCATGGCAACACGAAGTGGAGCCGCGGACCGGACGATGGGGCTCGAGATCGACAGAGAAGAGCTGGGAAGGGCGGCAGCCATGGCATGGCTGCATGGGTGGAACAAGCTGAGTGACACGCAAACTAACCCCACTCCTCCGCGGTGGCGAGGCAAATTGGGGACGGGGCGTTCTGTTGAGAATTTTCTGTCGTATCTATCCCATTTCTTGTTGATGATTTTTCTCCCCCAGCCAACTTGCTTGTTTTCAGGAGGAAGCGTGGAGAAAAAGGCCCACCTCTTGTTGTTGACGAATGCTGGCCAGTGAAAAGGGCAAGAATCAATGGCCAAAGAAAGAAGAGAACTAACCAGATCATGTTTGGTGCTGCTGAGGTGCAATCTGAACTTGTTTTGGAGGATGATGTGCAAACTGTTGAGGCTTTAGGGCACACCGTTTCTGATTTGGAAGCTCTGGTGCAAAATGAGGGGCAAAATGAGCATGTTGTTGAGGATCTAGTGCAAAATGAGCCTGTTGTTGAGGCTCTGGTGCAAAATGAGCATGTTGTTGAGGCTCTGGTACAAAATGATGTTGTTGAGGCTCTGGTGTAAACTGACCATGTTGATGAGGCTCTGGTGCAAAGTGACCATGTTGATGAGGCTCTGGTGCCAGATTGTGTTGTTGAGGAGGTGCAGGAGGTGAATGAGACTCTTGGACGTGCTGTGGGGAGACCAGATGGTAATGGTAAGAAAAAGAAGAGCATAAACCTGTTGTGTGGTGTGAAACTTGTGAAGGAGAAGATAACGAGGGGTAAGAAGAGCCAAAAAATAGACTTTGAATTTGGCACTTGTTGTTGTTGTAAACATTTGTTATTGTAATAATTTGGCAGTTGTTGTTGTAAACATTTGTTATTATAATAATTTGGCACTTGTTGATAATTTGGACAAAATTCAAATATGATGGTAAAATTGAATTTCAACAAATGTAGCTATGTGTACTTTTCTATGTTTGTATGAGCTTCCAACGTTTTTCTCATATGTACAGTAAAACTTATCCTTACCCTGATCCCTTTTGTAAAGTACAATTCACCCTCACCCAAAATGTGGTAGAAATGGGCACCAAAGCTAGGGTAAACCACCCCATTTCTAAGTAAGTTTTTTTCGACCATTTCTAAAACCAAGTTTGGTATTTTTCCTCACAACTATGTCACATAACATGACACCATGCGAAGGTTTTGTATTTTTTTGATTTTTTTGAATTAGTTATGCACATTTAAATGTCTGGTCAAACTTTTTGAAGAGTTTCCATAAATATTCTTAGCTAGGGGCTGAGGCTCACAAAACTAGCATTGGATCTCTGATGAAATAACATGTTGTGGACCTAAAAATGATTTTTACAAAAAATCATCAGCATGAAATCATGTACGTATAGTTCATATCTTATCCACTTCCAACCGATTCGGCAGGATTTGTCTTTTTCACCAGGGATGGAATAAAAGGTTTAAGATACTCAAGTTGGGAAATTGTACATGCTAGGTGGTCTAGTATTTTAAAAAAATAGGATGTTACCATTTTGAAACTTCAATTTGGTGGTTGCTTCACAAATCCCCCCTCTTTCGGCACTCAGAAAATAGAAAATGGATTTTCTATGCGTAGAAAAGGAAAACTTTGTACTACAACATTGTTAGTCATCTCATTATACACATGCATGCCCAATATGGGCACCTTATCACAAACTATGACTTGATTCTAGCCATATCATTGGTCATTTGACCCGAAAGCCAGAAAACCTCGGAGGAGATAGGTCATTTTGTGAAGGGTTTTTTGAAATATGATCAATAGACCAAGTTTGATATTTTTCCTCACAACTATGTCACATAACATGACACCATGCGAAGGTTTTGTATTTTTTTGATTTTTTTGAATTAGTTATGCACATTTGAATGTCTGGTCAAACTTGTGAAACCCCGTTGACTGCATCCTAAACCCAGCTAACCCTAAGGCCGAATGAGGAACGTAGATCTAACCCTAGCGCGATACTGTGGCTGTCCGATCGCGTCTTCTAGAAGGATTCCGTGGGTGGCTCTAGGCGGTCCGTGGAAGGGCTTGTTCTGCAGCCTGATTGGTTGGCGTCTTTTAGAAGGATTTCGCGGCTAGCTCTTGGCGATCCGTGGAATGGATGATTCTGAAATCTGATTGGCTTCATCGTTTTTCTATGAACAGATAAGGTACAGCGTGGCACACTCCATTGACCGTTGGACCGAGCGTGACATGCGAGGGCGCTGGGCGGGGCGGGCTGCACCATGCATGCAGCTGCCTCTCGCGTCGCAGTCTAGCTATTTTACGTTCAACGGCGTTGCAGCGTATTTACTCCCTCCGTCGCATTAAATAAGTGTACGTCTAACAACTTTCTTCAGTCAAACTTACTCTCCTCAGGTTCATGCGCCATAGAAAAAGTTAATATTTATAAACTTTGACTATGTATATAAGGCTAGTCATAGTGTGAGTAACTTGGATAGTAACATAGTCCTACATGTATTGTCAACTAAGCATTTAGATGACATGACATGCAATTAAATGATGAGAGAGAGGGGTTTTATGGTAACTAGCTATGTTACCATAACATCACAAATTTTAAGACAAAATGAGTCTATATTCTAATAAATGAGTCTTTACATGATACCACATCTATGTTATTTTGTGCGATGGAGTAGTAACTTAGAGCAGTAACATGCATATGTTACTACTCTAAGTTACTCCCACATATGCATGTCACTATGACCAGCCTAAGAAAAAATATCAAAATCTAAAATATGTAATAAATATAAGGTACATCGTGGCACACTCTATTGACCGTTGGACCGAGCGTGGCATGCGAGGGCGCTGGTCGGGGCGGCTGCACCATGCATGCATGCTATGCAGCTGCCTCTCGCGTCGCAGTCTAGCTATTTTGCGTGCAACAGCGCTGCAGCGTATTTACTCCCTCCGTCGTGTTAAATAAGTGTACATCTAACAACTTTTTTCAGTCAAACTTAGTCCCCTCCGGTTCATGCGCCATAGAAAAAGTAAATATTTATAAACTTCGACTACGTATATAAGAAAAAATATCAAAATCTAAAATATGTAATAAATATAATTATATTCACCATAACACATACTTTTATATTATATAAAATTGATATTATAAACTTAGTTTCATACTCCCTCTATTTACTCCAATTGACATCCCTCTGATTACTTCCACCGATTTTTTTCTCACCCGTTGAGTTTCCATGTGTGAGTTTGTTGCATGCGGTGTGTAAAAACGGGCCCGTAAAAACGAATGAGTTTGTTGCATGTGGTGTGTAAAAACGAACGAGTTTATTGCATGCAGTGTGTAAAAACGAACGAGTACCTTGGTCCTAGATTCCTGTATTTATTACCGAGTAAATCAAGGCCAAATTCTATTTTCTCTTTTTATTTTTTACTGCCAATGAACAACTACCTTGGACGTTTTTTCTCTCTTTCCCATTAATGCATGCATGCATGTAGGGGCGGGGGCGACGGTGCAGGGGTCACGTCGCATCCTAGCAATTTTTTTACATTGACCGCATTGATCACGCACGCGGCTACGCCCGCTGCCTACACGCAACGCAGCGCACGCGGCTGCGCCAACGCTGGATTCCCACGCCGCCCTTCACGACCCGCCCTCAATAAATAGGCAAAACGCCTTTGCCTCCTCATCTCTCTTGCCCCTCATCTTCAACCTCGAGCCCATCCCTTTGCCTCCTCCCAGCCCCCAAACCCCAAAAAACACTCCGGCGACCATGGCGACCTCCTCCCGCCCCGCTTCCCTTCGGAATCCGAAGTAAGCGACGAGGACAACCACCCGGACCACAAGCAGGTCTGGGAGCAGGAGGCGCCCCCCGCGCCCGAGGCAGAGCAAAAAGGGGGGCGACGCAAAGCCCCGTCCTGCCCCTGGGCCCAGGGCCACATCGTCCACAACCTCTCCCCCGGCGGCAACCTCCCCTACGACGACCCCTACGAAGAGTATTGGAAGGCGGAGGAGAAGGAGGAGGAGGCGGAGCTGGCTGCTTACGCCAAGTGGGAGGAGAAGCAGGCCGCGCGCGCCTTGAAGAAAAGGCGCAAACGGGAGGAGGAGGACCGACGGGAGGCCAATCGCTAGGCCTTCCAGGAGGAGGAGCGGCAGCGGGAGCATCGGGAGAGGGTGGCAGCTTGGAATGCTGCTGCGGCGGCGGCTTGGAGGGCGGCGGCACCGGCACCGCCTCCACCGCCGATGGAGTAGGGCGGCGAGGTTGACCGGCAGCCGGGCTAAACTCACGTAGTAGTAGCTAGGGTTAGGGTTTAGCCCAGGGTTTAGGCGCCTAGTTGCCCTTCCCTTCTATATTGTACCCCTTTTCTTTTATTGTAATGTTATCGGGCTATCTAATATAAATGTTATCTAATATATTATCTATCATGTGTTTTACTTGTGCCCATAATATTTATAATCTGTTATCACTCGACTTGTGTTTTATTGTATTGTCATTTGTCAAAACACCCCAAACAATAAGTGCATAAAACAAAAGACATAAAAATAAGTTCTCATATAATACTCGTGCAATATTTTTATAAAATGAGTGGAATTAGAAAAGCTCAAAAGAAAGAATAAGTTAACGTTATGACGGTCGATTATTTTCAAACAACACATTTACATATTTACATAAGTTAAATGGGCGCCAAAGTTATGTTAGTTAAATGGATACCCTTGGCCTTCATTTATATATTTACTTTCACAAAAAATAAAAGATTACGACCTGAGCACGAGTATCTGCAGATTCACACGTCTCTATTTAGATTGTAACGTGAGTACCATTTTTTTGCCCAATCTACAAGTAGTTACTATTGGGCCTGGATACGACCATTTTGGCCTGACTACGTTCTATTTGGGCCTGGCCTTTTTCAATAACTCCTCGTCATTTTTTTTAACTTTTCAACCCCTCCCCCTCCCTTGCACACGGGCGCCCCCTGCACACTGATAAAACTGAAGGAACACTGACGAAACTGAAGGAACACTGATTTTGAAAACAGAGCAGCTCAAAATTAGCCCGAATTTGTGTTGCATTTTATTCAAGCCAAAGACATAGACCATTACATCCATTACAAAGCATCACTCGAACACTGATTACGCTGTCTAATGACTAATGATCAGGAGATAAACTAATCCGAGAGAAATTACACAAAAATAAAAACCGGTCATCAGATTGTCCTGCTTCCTCAATTTGATGATTTGCCTTAGCTGCTTGTTCATCTTCTTCAGCTCGGCCTTCACTTCCGCATCCACCATAGTACCAGCGGAAATGGGGTTGCCACATCCCAATTGCTCCACCATAGACGGGTTTTCGAGCTCCCGGGATACTACCTCCACCCCAATTCGCTCGATGTACTCATCAAGCCACTCAAAATGCCCACATTTTGGCAGTTCCTAAAATCGCAGAGATGAACCCTAAATCCCAAATTCGATGAAATGCATGAAATTTCGAAAGAAAAGCGTGGAATTGGCGCTCGGAACACTCAGATCTCACCTTTCCCGGCTCGGGCTTGCTCTCACACTTCACAAATTCCCGGCCAATGTTGTTGTTCTTGTCGGTGGATGTGACAAGCCGCTTCAGGGGCGCGGTACGGGGGCAATCGGGGCACCTCCTCATAGGCACCGCACCATACCGAGGCCATGAGCGGAGGGAGGCTGAAGTAGAGCTCGACATCCCTCGTCGGCGTTGCCGCACTTGCTCGCCGGAGAAGAAAATGGAAGGGGATGAGATGTTGGAACGGTGGCGGGAGTGCTCGGGTGCGGGGACGGATCGGGGCCAACGGCTCTCTTCAACCATAGCGTGGGTCCCACGATATGAGGTGGACACCAGGTGAGTTCCGCCGTGACGTGGAGAGGCTGTGGGTCCTACTGTGCTCAGCTGATTCGAATTCTTTGACGGTCTCGTGGGGTTAAGTGGAAGTGTCGCACGGGAGCTATTTGCCGCTTCAGAAGTGTCGCATGCGAGCTATTCTTTGCAACGATGTAGCGTTCCTTCCAATTCCACGTAAAGACGTCGCATGGGAGCTATAAGCCCGACTGCATGATAAGAAGCCATGAACCGTGCAATCCTATGTTCTGAGCGTTGAACTTGTACGAGCACACCCATCAAGTCATAGTGGATGGTTTCTTCTACATCTTTCCCACGGTTATCCTCTATGATCATGTTATGCATGATGACACAAGCATTCATGATATACCAAAGGCACTCTTGGTCCCAAAATCTAGTCGGTCCTCTCACAATAGCAAATTGGGCTTGTAAAATCCCAAATGCTCTTTCCACATCTTTCCTAGCCACCGCTTGCGCTGCATGAAAGTTGGTTTGTTTCTTACCTTTGGGCCTGTGGACCGGCTTCACAAATGTTTGCCACCTTGGGTAGATGCCGTCGGCAAGATAGTAGCCATAGTTGTACTTACGACCATTTGCTTCAAACTCCACTTGTGGACCTTCACGCAATGTGATCCTTGTCCTAAGAGGAGACCGTTAGATGACATTGATGTCATTGCAAGACCCGGGCATACCAAATAATGCATGCCAAATCCAAGTCTCGTGGTCGGCCACCGCTTCAAGGATTATAGTTGAATCCTTTTTGTGCCCTTTGAATTGTCCATGCCATGCTGCAGGACAATTCTTCTAACTCCAATGCATGCAATCTATGGAGCCAAGCATTCCGGGAAATCCCCGAGCCGCATTCTCCTCCAAGAGCCTAGCCGTGTCCTCGGCATTAGGGGCTCTCAAATATGTGGCGTCAAACATTTGCACAATGGCCACAACAAACCGCTTCACGCACATGATAGCGGTGCTCTCACCCATGGCCAAGTGATCATCAATGAGAGCCGCCGGTATACCATATGCCAACATCCTCAAAGCGGCGGGCACCTTATGATAGGTGCTATGCCCGAGCTCTCCGGCGGCATTCCTCCTCTGCACAAAGTATGTATCATACTTGGCCACCTCCCGCGCGATGTGCTTGAACAAACCGGTGCTCATCCGAAAACGACGATGAAAATAGCTCTCGGGAAATATTGCATCGTCATTGAAATACATCCGCATCAACTTGTTGTGTCCTTCGACCCGTTCCCTCCACAATTTTAGCCTACAAAAACCGAGCCACCTATCTTCGGCTTCTTGTTAGCTCGCCAAGCCAACAGCATGGAAATGGCCTCATCTTCCTCCATATCGAACTCATCATCGGAGTCATCGTAGGATCAACTCAGCTACACGTATGCAAAATAACCCAAACAACTTCTATCATCTAAAATGCACAAAAAATGAGCGCGGGCGCGGTGGAACGAACCATGCGATAATTTTGATGAACACCTTGTGTGCGCCAAGTTGCCTCCCGACTCGAGGAAGACATCGACGCCGACGAGCTTGAGCGCGACGCCGCGGCAGCACGCCGCCAACGAATCGAGCCTGCGCGGGCGCCAAGCTTCGGGGAAATCCGACCGCGCCGCGCGACGGCTGGGGCGGGGGCGGTAGCTGGGGTAGGTGAGCGCGGAGCGCGGGCCGGCGAGCGGGGGCAGCGCCGGGAGGTGAGCGGAGCGCCGACGGGTGGGTTGGAGTTGGCGGTGGCGTCGACGGGGTTGGTGGGCGGCGCTGAAGTGGGTGGGGGAAAGAAGAGAGTGCGCGTGCGGGAGGGGGGGGAGTCTGACGGTTGGTTCTTCCAGCGTGTCGCCAGCGATAGCGCGTGTTGTAGCCGGAGCTTATTATTTTGTGCTCCAAATAGTGCAAAATGCAGGGCCGCGCTAAAAATTTGCCGGACGCTTCATTTTAGCGCATCGCGGACGGTAGAAAGAAATTATTTTAGCGTTGCGTTATTTTGACGTCTCTGCTGGAGATGCTCGTAGCCTAGGCTTTATTTTCTTTTCTGCACCGGATTCTATCAGGAAGACTCTTTGTATTGCTGTTATGTGATCAATAAAGTATTGTTTTCTATAAAAAAGGTAGGTTTAAATTTTAATTTAGACTAGAATTATCTCTATCTCTACTGTCTAAAAAGAAAATTAGGTTCCGTTTGCTGGCAAACCAGCATTTCGCTCGTCCTTCGTGGCACCCCCCAAGCTAATCTGCGCGCCAACAAGTGGGCCCGTCCGGAAGATGGAGTCCAGGAAACCTTCCTGCAGTCCCCGCACGCTCGCCCTACCGCAAATCTCTCGCCCGTCACCACCACTCTCTCCACAGCCGACCCCCTTTCACACCCTCTCTAGCGCCGCCATCCTCTCCTCCTCCGTCCATCGCCCTTGCCACCGCCCCACCTCCGGCGGCCCGCCCGGAGGGCCTTCCAAGCCCACATCCTGCCCTGCCTACCCCATCGCCTTCCCCACCGTTCCTGCCGACGACCAACCGCCGCCACGAACGTCAGCGACCAGCAGTGGCGGCACGGCCAGCAGTAACACGTGGAGAGCGGCGGCGCAACACAACCAGCAGCGGCATCGGAAGTTCACCGCGCGATGGGAACCTCTTCCCCGTGCTCGGATCAGACTCTCTTGACGGGACCAACCTCTCCTAATCTAGGTACTCAACCCAATTTTCTGTAGGAGCCTCTCTCTTGATTGTTTCTTTATACCCAAGATCTAGGCACGTCCTCTTTCTGTACATGGATGCTGCAAGTTTGTTGAGACCATTCCTTGCAAATTTATTAAGACTACTTTCCATGATCTAGATCCGTACATGGTTGCTGCATTTTTCACCTTGTGTTAAGAATAGTGAACATATGTGTTATTAATTTGTTCCTAGGAAATTAGTAAGAAGAAATCCAGAGGAAGAATTTACACTTGAATGAAAATGAAGTGTCGATAGCATTTTTAATTTTCTGATCCACAACTAGACGTTGGGTGTGACTTATTTTATCTGACTAAAAGGAGAGAGAATGACTTTGGGTATAATGAGTGCGCATCGTCTTCTCTTTTTACTGAATCAATGGAAGTTGAACTTGAAGCCATGGAGAATTGGATATGCACTAGCAAAGAAGTTTCTGAAAGCAGGTGATAATTTTGGATTCTGCTTAAGATCATGTTAGAAAGAATTGCTTTTAATTGTTAAACCATTTCAGAAAAATGACATTTAATGGAGACTAAGATCCATGCCAAATTGACTGGCCTTTAACTGGTCCTGCACTGTTCTAATTTTACTTACAGAAAATACCCGGTGTAGGTTCTACTGTGCCAATTGATCTGTCATAGCAGAGTTCTTGGTTACTTATTTACTTATATGTGTACTTACTGCTTATGGTTTGTCATTTACTTGCTCAATAAGTGTTCATCGGTATTGTTTTGTACGCTCCTTTTGTTCTTTTCATATAGATTCAAATGCGTGGTGTATGTTACTTTTGATAAATTTGCGCAACGATGATACTGTTATGACTTCTTGCCTGACAGCCGAGATCATATGGGACAAGCAAGTGAAGTAACAATATGTTCATTTGACTGTGACTTTACTACCATCTATTGAGTTTTATTCTATACCATATCTGCCTTTTCCATGGTTGAAGCTGATTGTTTTGAAAACAAATACATAAGTAACATGTGTACGGATTAGATATCTTACTGAAAATACTCTAGGTCTGTTAAAAGAGCTTCGCAGAATATAAAATCACAATGCGATGCTAGGTGTTACTCTTCTTTTAATTTTACTGCCATAGAGAGAAATACTAATCTGATCATTACTTGTACAGATGTACTGATCCATGGTCAAAGAGAGCAGACCGACAATTCCCTTGTAGTTGTTATCTGTCTTTAT
Organism: Avena sativa; assembly: GCA_916181665.1. Taxonomy (NCBI): domain Eukaryota; kingdom Viridiplantae; phylum Streptophyta; class Magnoliopsida; order Poales; family Poaceae; genus Avena; species Avena sativa. The sequence continues at coordinate 524,994,535 of OV702299.1, read as the reverse complement.
TTCAGAAAATTCACTTTCTTGGTTCCTTACAGTGGGCGAACCTATTATGTCACCTACAATGGGTGACTATACCTTGAGTCATATAGGTAATTCTATGAAAATGGTAGAATGACACGTCCGGTAATAAGTCTGAGATCTTGCTAGGACCAATGGCATTCATACTGTTTTATAGTTGTTTCTTGCATAAAAATTTGTGCATTACTAATTTGATTGGCATAGAGAGAAATACTAATATGATCATTACTTGTACAGATGTACTGATCCATGGTCAAAGAGAGCAGACCGACAATTCCCTTGTAGTTGCTATCTGTCTTTATTTCAGACAATTCACTTTCTTGGTTCCTTCAGTGGGGGAACCTATTATATCACCTGCAATGGGTGACTATACCTTGAGTCATATATGTAATTCTATGAAAATGGTAGAATGACACGTCCAGTGATAAGTCTAAGATCTTGCTAGGACCAATGGCATTCATACTGTTTTATAATTGTTTCTTGCATAAAAATTTGTCCATGATCTATTTCCTAAGGTTAATGTGGTCCGATAACTGCTTTACCATCGAGACTCGCAGTGATGGTGCATTTCCCTCCTTTCTAGCCTTATTTAAGGTGTTGTTATGGCATATTGTTGATTACTAGATCCTGCGACATTAAGATTTTTGGTTACATCTAAGTTTGCCAGTGGGATATGTTCCACCGCAGGATGATATTGATGAAGGAAAAGAGCCGAGCAGCGGTTGGTTAAACAATTCAGGGAGGAAACTTATTTGGAATCCGCAGAAATCATAGCAAGGTAAATTAAGATCCTTTCACTCCAACTCCATTTTCTTGTGGTCTGGATTACTTTTCTAATATTCTAGACTCAAAAAAAGTTTCTTCTCTAGATGTGCGAGAGTTAAGTTTCTTGCAATATCGGAAAAGGAAACCTTGAAAAGTATTTCCTTAGCGTGCGCTCTTGTTTCATTGCTGGAACAGACTAACTGCACTCCAAGGAAATTTCAACACGAAGGTAGAGGATGACAATGTTTTCCGTGAGCCAACTCTCTGGTGACTGCATTCCGTCTCGATATCTTCTGTATCCGAACTCCATGCAAAAAGTGGATTCATCTCCACAAGGATGCCAAAAATCTTGATACGATGGTGAGATTCACGATACAACCCTTTATTTGAATCTAATCATGTGGATTTGTTTCTTGTTCTGGTCCATGTTTACAAGATTTAGTCAAAAAGTAGGTTTTTTTATCGATTAAATTGGGGCTTTATGCTGGCCATGAAACTCTGCCTCTATTTTTTAATAACTTTGGAGAATAAATAATCGGTTCACGTTTACTTTATTTGTAGTTGGTAGCTTTAGGGGTAAGGTTTGTATGTCCTTTCTCATGTGCTAATGTGAATAGATAGTTCTTTTGGTCCTTTTTGAGACATAAGATAGTCAGGTTCATTTTATGAAGTTATAAGCATCATGCATGGAAGATACTTACTATGTAGCTTGCATATATTGAGGTGCATTCTTTGAGTTGGAAAAATGTTTAAAATTCATTCAATTGCAGCTATGGCAATTCCAGTAAAGACTGGAAGGCCAAATTGTTGAATATCAAATGTGTCTGTAATCCTATCTAGATGATTTTGGTCACAATAAGCAAACAACAGCGGCATCGATTGTTCCCTAAACATTGTTTCTGCTCATATCCTTATTTAGATCTCCACATGTTCATTCCATGGAGGAATTGTTAATCGCTATTCACTTGTGGATGTAAATTATGTGTACTGACAACAAGGAGCACCAAAGATTACCTGGTTTTGATTTTATTCCTGAATACTGCGCTAAAAGAACATTTTACTAATCAATTCTATATGCGAGGTTACAATGAAAATCTAACATAGGTCCATAGTAGATACTGGTATGTAATGTAGACGAATTTTCTTGTTCTCTGTACATTATACTATACTTGAAACTAATGAGACAACATGAGCTCCCAATAGGTATATATTATTGGTACTGAACATAAATTTATCTGTACAACTTTAATATTCATCGATCAGTGTTATTATTACAAATCATCTAAGAGCTGATGGCAAGTTTGTCTTATAATTATATGTGAGAATATCAGTCTCACTTATTGGTATAGATTTATGACATATATGAGCTATTTGTTTAACAACCTTTCTCTACCGATAATGATGACTCAATATCAGAATTTTGCTCCTTCTTCAGGTTGGAAATATGCAGAGAAAGATAGATATCTAAGGAAAGGAAAGCTTGCAAACTTGAGGACGTGGTCATTTATTCAAAATATGCAGTGTCTACATTTTATACATGTAATTATATTGATTTATTATAGCATTCAGATTTATGCTGTGTGATGGTACTTGAACTCAAAACTGGACGCGATAGTCAATGAAATAAATTAAATGTACTGCATATCTCCTTCCGAAACAAAATCAAATTAACTCATTGTGAAATGTTACTTTTTTTTTGTACCGAATATAGATTTGAGATGCAGAAGGAGCACAATATTTTTCCTTAATGTTGTTTAGGCAACATAGAATTTGGAGTCTTTTTTTTTTTTCTAAGTAGTGCAATTATCAGAGGGATGTTCGAAGCAACCATGGTAGTCACTAATGGAATCATAAAATTAATGTAGTTTCACAAAAAATAAAAATGAAATGTGCAAAATTGTATAGTGCGTGTCAGGTGAGTTCTGTATACGAAAGTGAAGATCTTTTTAATACTACATGTGGCTTTCTTCCCTGTAGCTAACGTGAGTTCTGTACTTATTACAAGTAGGATTATAAGAAAATTTAAATTAATCGTAAAAAGCGCATGGACAATTAACTAGTACTACTACATAATAACAGCGTGTTCGGAAACAGCCCGGCTTCTCAAAATCCTCGAATCCGGCTTCACGGGACCTTTTCCAGCGTCTGGGTTGAAGCACCAAACGTTCGGTGCAGCTCCACAACTTTTGAGTGGGCCGGTAGCCCATTAAGCCGTTCTAGGCCCGTTTTCGTAGGACGAATGGAGCGCACAGGAGCAGCTCTTTTTATTTTTTCTGTTCTGGTCGTCTTCCCAGCGTCTCTGTCTATCCATTCACCTCACACCCGATTTCTCCCCATAGACCCCCTCACTCTAGCACCGTCCAATGCCCTCCCCCGGATGATAAACTGTACATATGGGTCTATTCGCCGCCGCTTCCTCTCGGGAACGTTAGTACGAGCTGGTTCGGGATGGTGAGCTCGAACCGCTCGGTCGACTCACTGGGAGAGGAGGGGAACGAGGCGTGAGGAGAGGGAATATAGCAACCGGGAGGAGGGAGTGCGCAGAGCGTCTGCGCCTCCGCCTTCGTCTCCGCCGGCGAGTTCGGCACGCGCATGCTTGGGGCGACCATGGGTGTCAGTCAGTGCTCGTAAAATTGTACTAGAGGAGGGGGCAGTGTAGTGGTGGCCGTAGCAGCTGCTCCTTGAGGACGGAGTTGAGGAAGATGACGGCGACATCCACTGCTTCTGCTGCTTGATGACGGCGGAGGTTGGATGCGGGGCCGAAGATGCAGGGATCCGTGGGAGGTGGGGGAGATGATGGTGTCGCGACGGCCGGAGATGCGGCTGTGGATCCAGGAGGCGGAGGAGCAGTGGGGCGCAGCGGCGACTGCGTGTGCTGGCCGGAGGAGAGGACTCCGACGACGATGAGGCTGGCTACCCCTGGCGGCGGAGGTCACAGGACAGGCGCCGCTGATTCAACCGTACAACGTGCGTGCGTGCAGTCCCTGCTAATAATCCCACCGTCACTTTCCCCAGATCAGTCATCAGGACCAGCTCCCCGTGCTTCACCAACGCCCTCCCACTGCCATCCCCATCGCCGTCCGCCGTCTCCGTCGCCGTCAGCCATGGGCTCATCCCACCGCCACCTCCTCCGCCTCCTCGACGACCCCTCCTTCTTCCCCTTCCCCCCACCGCCACCACCCTCCTCATCCTGCCCCTTCCTCCCTCCCACTTCCCCCTTCGCCTTCCCACCCCACCACGACCCCTCCCCCCTCGACCTCTTCCTCCCGCCTCACCACCCCATCGACCCCTTCTTCTCCGCCCCATCCCCCTTCCCGCCGCACGCCTTCCTCCTCCACGACCTCACCGACCGCGTCGCCGCCCTCGAGCTCGCCCTCGCCGCCCGCGCCCCGCAGCCCGCGCGCCGCAAGTACACCTACGCCGCCACATCCCCGGGCGGCCGCAAGGTCAAGTGGACCGCCGAGGACCACCCGCGCCGCGGCCACCGCTCCCTCAAGTGGGAGGCCGACCTCGCGTCCCCCAACCAAGACGGATTCGACCGCAAGTGGAAGTGGGAGACCAAGTCCAAGGCCGGCGGCAAGGCCAAGACCAAGTGGGGAACCGAGATCAAGGGCAAGGGATGCCTCGAGCCATGGTCCCACGCCTACGCATGGGAGGAGGACTTCAGCGGCTCTGACGACGACGAGGAGCGCAAGCCGGAGAAGAAGAAGAAGGAGATCAAGGATGCCATCGCCAAGGAGGACAAGAAGAAGAAGACCAAATGCGTCCAGATCGAGGAGATCCCCGAGGACAACACCGCCGGATGCGACGCCATCAGGAAGGTGAGCAAGGGTTTCAGGCTCCAGGGCCCGATCTGAACGAAATGCTAGTAGGTTTCCGGTAGATCCAACCATAAAACTGGTCGGATACCAGAGGTTTCTAGGGGATGCTAGCCTCCACAGTCCAGATCTGTGCTATTAATGACCTGATGAACATTGCGTTTTGCAGGCTTTCGCCTTGGGCCACGGCAAGGGGAAGGCCAAGGAGCTGTCGCCGCAGGACGCCGCGCTGCTCATCCAGATGAACTACAGGGCGCACCTCGCCCACCGCTCCCAGGTGCTGCGCTGCCTGCGCGACCTCGCCGTCGCCAAGGCCAAGCTCAAGGAGCTCAGGTCCTTGTTCTACAACCTCAACTACAGGCGCCGCTGTGGATATGACCATGAGGAGCGCCAGAGGTTCGCTGAGAAAATCATCGTGCTGCTCCTCACCGTCGATGCGCTCGAGGTGAGCACTCTCAGTGTCCTGTCCTGTGTGTCACTTGCCATGCCTGTGCTGTGCATTTGAGGTTCAGTTTCGCATTTACTCGTTTGAGGATCATATATTAGGATTCTGTAGTAGTGCTTTTATTAAAACTGATAATGTGCCGCTAACCAATACCTTCATCAGAAGGTAAAGGTACTACTAGAAGCATTAACATGCGATTGCCATATTGTGTATCTGTTCTTGTGTGCATGTGCGTGTCTTGAGTGAAGCAAGCATGTATTTCCTGTCAGCGCATATTGCACTGAACTAGGATTTTTTTGTTACGTATTCAACAATGGCTCAAGAACACTCCTCAGGCATGTAGATAAATTTGATTTCAATTACGTTATATTTGATCTCACTTCTCATTAGTACCCTCGGTTAAATTATACATCATCAGTTAAAAAAAAATTGAAGTTCAACACTAGAAAATTGAACATGCTATTGAGAGTATTTTCTTGTATGAATGTGCCATTGTGCAATTAGTTTCTGTAAATATGCTAAAAGGGCTACAGTCCACTCCTTAGGTATGTAGATAAATTTGATTTGGCTTCAGTAATGTTTGATCTCACTTCTTGGTAGTATCCTCGGTGATTCATTGGGTCCAAAGGTGATAGTATTCTTACATTCCGAACTGCTGCAAGTCTCCAGTAGGACTTAAGAGAGGTTTATGGTTAAATGAGTCTTTAGATGATCAACAAGTGCCTGAATCCAAACTTGCGTATATGTTATTTTTCCCTTTGAATGGTTTCCGTGGATATGGTATATCAAGTGCAGGGGCAATCATTTTTTCGAAAATCTCTGGCATTAAAGCTTTTGTTTGAGCTTATGATAGCTGAACTAATAATACACCAAACATTTCTATGGCCATGTTGTTTCCTGAGTATGGTGAAGAACAATTTTCTGTCATCTTGCCTTTGCTGCCGTAGGAGATTGTGAGCTGAAATTACGCTCACTCTGTTCCGCTCATGTACATGCCTATTCACCAGTTATTTTCTTCATATCTCTTGCTGTTTACCAAACTCAAATTAACTAACAAAATTAATGTTGCTTCGCATAATTGTCTTTTATGACTTGGTTACCTTTAAGTAAACTTATTCCTTGGTCATTAATATTGTTCTCTCTCCCCTTATTCCTTGGTCATTAATATTGTTCTCTCTCCCCTTATTCCTTGGTCATTAATATTGTTCTCTCTCCCCTTATTCCTTGGTCATTAATCCTGTTCTCTCTCCCTTCAGGGACCTGACTTCATGGTGAGGACGGCAAAGAAATCTATGCTGGAAGAACTCGAGGGGATGCTGGAGATCGTGGACCCACAGCCACCCGGTAAGGAGAGGTCATTCAACCGCCGGAAGTTTGATCTTCCACAGGGTGGAGCGATCCCTAATGAGAAGACTTCTGCCGCGAACAACGCAGTCAAAGTCATCAACACGGGCAAGGGCAAGTAATGTGCACCATCAGATCCACCATGTACGTTGTTTACCACGACCGATCGATGGAGACTGTAACGCCCTGCCGCCTCTGATGAGAAGTACGGTTTATTTTAATTTGCAGTATCTGTGAGAAGGATTGAACTTGTCATGCACCATTGTTGGGGTTGTCGTCGCCGCACCCGGTAGCATGTATGCTCTGGACACAGGTCGATTGCTTTGGACTTGTTGTATCCTGCTGTTTGAACTGAGTAGATGAGTTTGTGTTGCTTTATCGGGTTTTCTGCTGGCTGCTGCCCTCATGTTTGAGTTCCATGGAAGTTCAATAATGGATGTGTATATTATGTTTTGTTTTAAAATATGATTGTAGGAGTACATCTTAACGTACAAGGGATGGAATGAATGAAGAATATTTAACACAAGACACACTTTATTCATCTGCGAAATTAAGGGCCACATTGTTCTGTGAAGCCTCATAGATTCACCAACAGAAATGCCTGGATGTGATTACAACCCAAATAGAAGTATGGTCATGGATCCGATTGGCTCCAGCCCATGTAGAGTCGAACTAGCAACATCTCTTTGGGATGGTGAGGTGTCCAGCCATGTGCCACCCCTCTCCTCCGTCAGGGTACATGTAGGGGCTCGCTGGCCTGAAGGTGGTGCTGGCCATGGCGGTGAGCATGCTCCACTGCTCGTTGGGGTTGTCGGTGGCGAACTTCGTCCATGTGGGAGTGGAGTACTCGTAGTGGTTGTGTGTGATGTGGGAGTGGAGGACACAAAGAGATGCGTTGTCCTCCCTTTCCACAGTGTTGTCGCGGGGCTCCTCCCCGGGATGTCCTTGCCGCCCGGCTCCACCCTGTCCATGTCCTCGCTGCCATCGTCATCGTAGATCTTTGCCAGGTCGCCGTACTCGACCTCCGGGTTGAAGTCAACAAGGAAGATGAACCGCTTCCACGCCTCGTGTTCCCACAGAAAGAACGTCGGCCAGAACGGGGCTTGGGGGTGGTAGGTGCGGTTGCTACGCCGATACGGTGGGAGTAGGAGGCGGTGGCACTTGATATCGGCCTCCTGCACCGGTCCTTCCGGCGGCACCTGTTGGAGATATGCCCTAGAGGCAAATAATAAAGAGTGTTTATTATCACATCTCATTAGTTTATAATAGGTTTTATGCCATGCCATAGCTGTATCAATCAGAAACATTGGCACATGTGTGGTATGTAAACAAACCAAGTTCCTAGTATTCTCTATTCAACTAGTTCATTAGTCAACTGATGATAAAGGTTTCCCGATCATGGACATTTATGTCAATTAATAATGAGGTCATATCATTAATGAATGATGTGATGGACACTGTACCCAATATAAGAATTGCAACATCATTAGTCACAAAGTTCATAGTTACGATAATATAGAAAACAAAGTATCCTACTGCTTAGACCGTGAGATCATATCTAATACATTAGCTTGATCATGAAAGTCGTCATGATAAGGAGAATAGAAAATGTATGTAAAGTATTTACTACACTAAAAGATTACTAAAGAATGGATTTTAAAAGAACGCCAATCAATTGATGATGGCGATCTACTTCAAAGTGCAAGTCCAAATGTATTAGTATTTGAATATACACGCTTTGGACTATGTGTCATGTATATGGCGCCACTTTTGATGTTGATAGATTCTTTTAAAAGGAAAGGAAATGCTGAAAGAGAATCTATAAAATATATTTGGTAAAAAAGAAAAGATTGGGAATATCCAATTTAGGTACATAGATGATATACATGTTATGGTTGTATTCTTTGCTTGTTAAACAATGTGGTTCTTGGATATTGAATACCGAATTGGTTGGTATGAAATTTCATACAGAACAACGCAATTCATGAACCATAATGGCCTAACTAACTAGCAAGGGAATATGTGATGATGTTCATCGAAAACAAACAAACCGTTGTTTGTATTTCCTGTTGACATTAAAGCTTGCCTTTAAGATTTGTTTTAATAATAGTTATTTAAATCAGGTATTATGAGAACAAAGATTGTTCAAATAATTACCGTATTCCATATAATATGGATGATTTACAAATCTAGTTGGAGAACTCACATCCATAAAACCTAATGCTAAAATGTCACAAGATAAATGATTGAAAGATCACATACGAAGTGACATCGTCGTTTAAATTATATTGGAAAAATACATGAAGAAACTCCATATTTATGGATTTTTGGAGTCTTTGATTTGATCAAATGACGCTTGTGAGACTTTCCTCGGGATAATTAAAACTTCGTTCAAAGGCCAAAGAAGAACGAACCACTAAATTAGGAAAATGCATGGGTCTGAGTGCTGTGGGTCATGCCCCTTGAAGCATCTTTTTGTTGTCCACGTGGCCCCAAATATAACTCACACGAAACTATCCGAAAAGTAGGGCAGCTAGCTAGGGAGGGACCCACTCGTGAGTTGCGTTACGGCCATAGGATAAGGGCATCTCCACGGGCCCACCCATTCGATAGTCCCAAACTGTTCATTTCTGTCCGTTTAGGTCGGGCCGTTGTTGCTTTGGGAACGTGGTCTAGCCTGTCGGCCAGCCGCGTCCACTATACCGACCCATCTGTTCATCTTCCTCTCATTGTCACCGCTTGACATCGTCGCCATGGGACGTTAATGGCGATGAGACGTCGGCTATCAGCGCCGGCGGCTTCCCACCATCGAAGCTTTCTGTTTCCCGCGCACGCCTCGATTCCCGTGGCCAGAAAAGTTCCCGTGCCTCTCCGGATGTTTCCCGCCTTTCTTCGCGGTCTGTAAATGACGGGCGTCGGCGCGGCGCCGACAACAAGCCAAAGCACGTAGTGAGGAGGAAGCGACGCAACGCGAGCACGTCGCCGACTCGGCGGTGGAGGAGGAGCGCGTGGCTGCGGCCGCTGAGGTGGCGGCCGTGTGGGGTGTCATCGACGGGGACGAGATGGAGGTGGAGGAGGACGACGAGGAGGAGATGGATCAGCCGGAGGCTAAGGAGGAGGAGGAGGAGTAGTAGGAGGAAGGGGAGGAGGCGACCGCCGTCCCCGTGCAGATCGCGCAGACGCCGGCTTCGGCTCCTGCTCCGGCTCCTTCTCCGACGTAGTTAATCGCGGCTGAGACAAAACTCCAGCACCATGCGTTTTCCATTGCTGCTGTGAGGGTGCTCGCCGACCAGGAGGCGAGAAACCACTGGGCCGTCGAGATGGAGAAGGCCCTTGTGAACCGGGCGGCGGAGGACTGCAGGAAGGCGGCGGGCAAGGTGGTGGTTCGCGGCCTAGCGCGCGACCGTTACCGCGATCGCCTCCAGCATCGGGCCATCTGGTCTGCTTGGGCAGCGATTGACGAGGCCGGCGGCAGCAGCAACGCCTGTCACGGCAACGACGACGAGTAGCCATAGCAACGTCCTCCTCCAACAGTAGTAGCCGTAACAGTCCCTCTATTTTGTTTTAAACGGCCTTTTTTTTGTAATTGACAGGTTTAATATCGTTAAATAGTAATGTTTTACTTACATACGAGCCCCGAGTAGCCGACAGGACACTCGCGCCGTGTCTAGGCCAACACAACCGTTGTGCAGATTTGGTGTACGAATGAATCGAACAGGATGTGTTTGTCCGGATCGGTCGGACCATCGCGCACGTCCGGCCGGACAAGTTCAAACGCGCTTGGACGGATTGGGTCGACTCGATGAAGATGACCTAAAGAGGCTGAAAAACGGACACCTAAGGAGAGAAGGCAACGGAGCCACCCGCCCAGATCGGGGAAAGACGAGAGCCGAGTTCTCTTGTCTCCACCGCCCGCGCCTTCCTTGGTGGCCCCGGCCAAGCAGCGCCACTCGCCCGTCATGGATCGCGATGGTACACGCTACGCACGAGGCGGTTGCCGTTCGCGGCCGGGGTAGGGCGGAAAGCCGGCGGTTGGCTTACCTTACCCGGAAGGGAAGAAGGAAGAAGGAAGGAGGAAGGAGGAAGGAGGCGCGGTTGCCATCTGGGCTCCATCGGCCTCGTGGGTATATGCATGTATATATAGTTGCGGTTCGACGAGTAATTTGTGATCAGGCCGTCATCTTCCACTACACTCCTCGATTCCCCACTCCTCCTCGAGTTCCTCTCTGCCTCTTCAAATCTGCTGCTGCTGCTGCTCCTCCTCCTCCGTGTACGACCCGAGTTGAGGAGTGATCCATTCTCCAAACGGCACATCTCTGCTCTGCTACTCCACTAGTATTTTTCTCTCAACTTTCGTGAGGTACAACATTAAATAGCTTAGGCGTGGCCGCTCGCAGCTCGAGAATTGTAGGACGATAGAGAGAGATAGCTAGCTCGTCTTAAGAGGACATGCATGACAATCTTTCGAATTCACATTCTCTGAGTCAGTCAGACTAACAGGAGAGCTAAATAAGCTACAACATGTATATAATTTGTTAGGCTCTGTCTGATTGTTTTATCTTCTATGATGTCACTCATGTGTAGAAGATGGCGAGGAAGGTGGATGCTCCGAACGGCAGGAGAAACAACAACAACGGCAGCAAGCACCACTACGCAATGTGTCGGACCATGTTTGAGATCGACACCAAGTACGCGCCGATCAAGCTCATGGGGAAAGGAGCCTACGGCACCGTATGCTCGTCCATCAACCAGGAGACCAACGAGAAGGTCGCCATCAAAAAGATAAGCGACGTCTTCGACAGCCGCAAGGATGCGGTGAGGACGCTGCGCGAGGTGAAGCTCCTTGGGCACTTGCGTCGCGAGAATGTTATTTTACTCAAGGATGTAATGATGCCCGTACGAAGGCGGAGCTTCAAGGATGTGTATCTGGTCACTGAACTCATGGACACGGATCTGGATCAGATAATCAATTCGTCTCAGCCGCTTTCCAACGATCACTGCCAATATTTCCTTTTTCAGGTAACTAAGTTTTCCATTAATTCTTTCCTTGTCTGCCGATATATATATACACAACTTCCTCTGTGTAAATTACTTGGAAAACTATATATGCATAGACAATGAACTTGAGCATCTTGCAGAGGATCAATATTTACCAGCTGTTCGACCTATTTTACAAATTATTTCCGTTTGTTACTCTCGTGTCTTTGCATTTTGTGCTGATCGTTTCACAAATACTTGTCCACCAATATATCAATAATCTAAGATGCTGCCTTCTTTCTTTTCTACTGCAGCTCCTCCGAGGGCTCAAGTACGTCCATTCAGCAGGGATACTCCATAGAGACCTCAAACCAGGGAACCTTCTGGTTCATACAAACTCTGATTTGAAGATCTGTGACTTTGGTCTGGCTCGCACAAATAGTACTAATGGACAACCTATGACTGAGTATGTTGTAACTCGTCCGTACCGAGCACCTGAGCTGCTGCTCGGCTGCGAAAACTATGGCGCCTCCGTAGATGTCTGGTCTGTTGGCTGCATATTTGCTAGCTACTTGGCCGCAAGCCAATCTTTCCAAGAACCGACTGCCTAAGTCAGCTCAAACTAATAGTCAATGTTCTTGGCACCATTCATAATGGTGACCTTAGCTTCATTGACCAATCAAGAGCCCCGAACTACATCAAATCCCTTCCACGCTCCCTCGGGATTCCCCTCTCTAGCATGTACCCACAAGCGCATCCCCTTGCCATCGATCTATTGCAGAAGATGCTTGTCTTTGATCCTTCCAAAAGGATTAGTGTCAGTGAGGCATTGGAGCACCCCTACATGTCTGCGTTGTATGATCCAGGTGCAAACCCTCCCGCTCAGGTTCATGTCGATCTCGATATTGATGAAAACATCGACATAGATATGATCCGAGAAATGTTGTGCCAGGAGATGCTCCAGTACCACCCTAGGCCCTCAAAATGGCGAATATTTAACAAGTAGGAGATGTGCCAGCATACCTGGAGCAGAAGTACCTTGACGCCATGGTGCTCGATCGGTGCCCTGCACAGGGCTAATAACCTCGTCGACTATATATATGTCATGTGGGGGCCTACTTACGCGTAGGGAAAAGTCCTAGGCGCTCTCTACCAGAGTCTAGGCCTACTAGTTATCCTAGTTAATATCGATTTAGTAATCAGGGTTTGGATATAGAAAGGTTTCGTCCCGCAGAAGGTTCTCCTGCTATTTCCCAATTCTGTTATGATTTGTTTCTTTTTCTCTAAAGTTCTAATTGGCTTGATAAGCCTGGTTGTTGAATAAAGTAAGCAAGATTCAATCTATCACTACCTTATATTTTCTGTATCTTCCTTTCCCCTATTGTTGCGCCTTAGGCGCCTACTAGAATGGGTTACTAGGAGATCGAGGCTCGGCCACCTGTAGACCATTACTACAACCTCCATTCTACTCATATCTGTATCCCGCAACCCAGTCTGTGACAATTTTGGTATCAGAGCCTCTGGTTACAACCCTGCACCTGAAATCATGTCCAACCCAGCCGGGATTAACGAAGCTGACCGAGGACTTGGCGCGGCGGAGGTCACAAAGAAACAAGATGACCTTGGCCGCCGGTAGGAAGAACTCACTTGAGACCTCGCTAAGAAGCAGCAAGCATCGGCATGGGAGGCCACAGCCGCCCTGCTCTGCATGGAGAAACACACCGCTCTCAACGGCGAGGGTGTCTTCGGCAAACAAAGGGCATAAAGAAACCTCGTCGGCTGATGGCATAACTCCAATTGACTGATTCGTAGTGGCACAATTCCAAATTCTGGGTGAACTAGCTAGCTGCCCCGACCGATTATCTCACTAGAAGTTGTCTGGAGGTCCCGGCGGTAAATCTCGCCGCCTGATTGTGGCTTGCATGGACGACCTGCTTGTGGCCTGGCTAGCTAATTGGTCCGCCTGCTTGTACCAAGAACACAACGCTGAGCTTCAACGTGATTTGTTTTTCTCCAACCTGACAACCAATCTTGACATGGGATCTCCACCGAACGTGTCTGCTTTTCTACTTTTTGTAGTTCTGCTGTATATATGCATATTTATCGGTAGATGGTAATACGTAATCTGCTCATGTACAATTTGTACAGACATGCAGTGATAAACAGAAAATATTCTCGTCGTTGCTTGATTAGTAGTATTGAGCAAGTGATAGTAAGGCTATTCTTGACGTGTATGATCTGAACATGGCGAACAAGTGGTATTGTTGGACATATCAGCTGACTGTATGTTAATTGGATGATGATGTATGTGTTGAAAATAGCAGTCATCAGTCACACTCGTACAAATCAGGAAAGAAAACAATAAAAAAGACAGTCTGGTCAATTCACATCAATCTCTCCCTCATCTGAATTTGGAGCTAATAAATGGTCCAAGCACCCTTTTGGAGCTTTTTGGTAGAGTGGAGTTCAGACATAGAGTGGAGTGGAGCTCTCCTGAACACACCCTAAATGGTTGCAGAGCAGTGGTGTATATTTTTTTTTTTGAACGAGAAAGGCCCAGAAGGGCCTAGTGCTGCTTCATTGAAAACTGTCGGTGGGATACATATAGGCAACAGGGCCCAACAAGAAAGAAAATTACAGAAAGGCCCGGCATTTTGCACAGAGGACCTTGGGGGAAAGATAAAAAAGCAATCGGCCCCTTCGTCCTCTTCTCCACCTTCACGATCAGGAGACCACCGACGACCACCATCCCTCTCGCCGGGGACGCACCACTTGGGAGAGAGAGGGCGCACCTCGCCGTCGAAGCTCCTGAGAAAGGCCTCCGCCTGGGAGGTTGAAAAGATGCCCTCACCGGCATCAGAAATGGCTGCCTTCTCAGCCAGAAATCGCATCGGCAAGCAATGGCCTTTGCGTGATAAAGATCCTCTTCCAGCAGCAGATAGTCCCAACTGCATTTCCTACCCAACGCAGTAGTCGCTTCAACAGCCACCACTCCCTCGCCACCGAGGCCGGCCAAGTGGGGATGCAGAATAGAGAGCTCGCAAGAAAGGAGATGCCGGCGCTTATTTTGAAGGAGGCTCACCGTCTCGCAGAAGCTCGCCGCCCTCCGCCACGGACGCCCAGTGATTTCCACAGACGGCAACTGGTCAACGTCACGCCACCACGTCAACCCAGAGCACCTCCGCTCCTCCCTGCAATCCACAACACAACCTCCTCCCATCTCCGCCCCCCCGCCACCACGGCCGGCCAGATCGAGAGAAACGAGGAGGAGGAGGCAATAGATCAAAGAGGAGCCACACACCAAAGCCCTTATTACGGAGATCCCGGTTATGGAAGAGCTCGCCGCCTGCTCCAGCCATCGGAGCACCACGCCACCGCCGTCCACCCTCCGGATGCGCCAGATCTGGGCTAAAAAACCCAGCGCCCTACTCCAACCTACTGGCATACCGCCAGGAAAACTACACCTACAACTACAGAGAGGGAGCCGAGCATCTCTCTCAATCCCTTCCCCAGCGGCGGCGCCGCCAGAGAAGAGACGAGAGAGAGCTCGAGGGAACAGACGACTCTCAAAACGGTTGCCTCTCGTTTCGTGCGGAGGTTTCCTTCTGGTTTTGGCCAATTAGTTGCCTTGGTGCTGGTGGACAGCAGTGGTGTATATAGATAAGGCTTCTGCAATGTTTGATCTCACTTCTTTGTACGTAGTAGTATCGTTGGTAGTAGTTAGGTCTAGGGGGTACAGTATTCTTATATCGCACACTGCTGCATGTCTCCAGTAGGACTTAAGAGAGGCTATGGTTAAATGAATCTTTTAATTGATCCACAAGTGCCTGCATCCAAACTTTTGTTTATGTTATTTTAGCTAATGAACGATTTCCCTAGGGTAATGGTATATCAAGTGCAGGGGCTGACATTTTTCTAATATCTCTGGGCATTCAAGCTTTTGATTCAACCTATCACGCTGAACTAATACCGTCTTGGACATTGTTTGGACCATGTCCCTTACACAGTTTTTTTTTTTGATAAGGAGCATATATTCATATCGCTAAGATACCAAATATATCCAGCATCTGCAACAACGTATTACCCAACGACCTTACGGATGCACAAACAAAAATACAAACAAGAAAAGTTCCGCTATAGTGATCCATTCCTTATAACAGCAAACCTAACACCAACAAAACATCACCAGAAGTACAACTTCTCCAAAAGGGAAGCCTCCAAGAAGGAAACAATGCACAACCGCCGTCATCGTCCTGATCCAAGATTAAACGCCGAACTTCTATGATGTCGTCCCCACTTTCTGATGCCACTACTTTAAGTCACGGATCACCAAGCCAAAACCTCATCATTACTAGGAACCAAACCACCATTGCGTGAGAGGGATCATAGGACCAAACCCCATTTATTCAAAGCCATACCAGCAGCCCCCACGCCACCTGCCGACAACCTGCGGGATCTGCCTCACTGAGCCCAACCGACGGCAATGGCTAGTGGCGCGCAAGGAGACATCAGTGCAGGGTCGATCCACCACTCGAACCGGCCGTTGCACTGCAAGGAGGAGATGGAGAGACGACGGCATATGGAACCACCCAGATCAAGATCAAGGTTTCGTCTCAAGCCGACCTATAGCCCAGCCCTCACCGCCAGTCAAGAGCCGCCAAGGGGACCTACGCCACCACCCCGGCTAGGGGCACCGCCCTGGCCGCTGCCTGTCGACACGGCGGCCATCTTCGCCCCTGCAGCCCCGGCAGCTGTCTCCGCCAAACCACCACGGGCCTGCACCGCACGGCGAGAGGTGCAGGTGATGTGTGCGTGCGATGGGATCGCCCCGACGGCGCCTTGGGAGGCACACGTGAGGGGTCTCTTCTAAATGAGATAATCTACATGCAAGCAGTACAAACAAGCAGCCTGTCACTTACAGAGTACAGTGAAGTAGAATGCAGTCTTAGAAATTAAAAATCTTTTCATTTCCTGTGATATTTCACCGTCATCCTGCCTTTTTCCCTGTAGGAGATTGTGTACTGAATTTCTTCTTAATTTGCTTCTCTCATGTGCATACCTGTTCATCAGCTTTTGTTTTTTTTTCCGAACTAGAGTTAACCAGCATAATTGTCCTTAATGTGCACCACCAGATTCACCACGCACCTCGTTTAGTGGCTCGGTTCCCATGGCCGATGGATGGAGATTAAGTATGGTTAATTGAATTTGCAGTGTACTCCCTCCGTTTAGAAATATAAGATATTTTAGGTTTATGAATGAGATGTATCTAGACATCTTTTAGTGTCTAGATTTATTTTAGATTCGAACCTATACACTAAAAGATGTCTAGATACATCTTGTTCACAAAGCTAAAACATCTTATATTTATAAACGGAGGGAGTATTTGAGAAGGATTGAACTTGTCGTGCACCATTATATTGTTGGGGTTGTTGTCGCCGCACTGGTAGCATGTATGATCCCGGTTGTGCTGTATGCTGATGTTTGAGTTCCATCGATATTCAATAACCGATGTGCCTGTTTTCCTTTTAAAACACTATAGATTACTAGTACATCTCACTAACAAGGATTGCAATGCAAGGAGAATATAGTATATAAAACGGAAAACACATTTATTCAACTGCAAAGTTAAGGGACAAATTATGCAGACATGGGAGATTTTGTTTCAGCGAAAATTGTAAAAAGCGATGATGATTCCGTACGCGAAGATGCTGCCTCAATGGTCTCACCTCCATTGCCAAATTAAAGTAGAACTGAACTAGCAGCATCTCTTTGGGATGGTGAGGTGTCCGGCCATGTGCCACCCCTCCCCTCCGTCAGGGTACATGTAGGGGCACGCCGGCCTGAAGGTGGCGCTGCCCTTGGCGGCGAGCATGTTCCACTGCTCGTTGGGGTCGTCGGTGACGAACTTGGTCCACGTGGGAGTGGAGTACTCGTAGCGGCTGTGCGTGATGCGGTGGAACTCCTGGATGTCCTTGTTCTTGGCGATGTCGTTCGTGTCGCGGAGGTCGACGGAATGGATGTCGCCGTAGGGCCTGACGGAGTGCACGAACACGGGCATCGAGATGGGCTCGTTGGAGACGGCGGCGAGGTCGGAGGTGAAGACAATGCTCTTCATGTCTGGGCTGAAGATGGGGTGGTTCACGTGCCCGGCGAGGGTCGCCGAGCTCTGCACCACCCGCACCACCGCCGTGGGGTCGCTGACGCTCACCATGTACACGGCGAAGAAGCCCGCGTCCAGGAAGGCCTTCTCCGGCGCGCTGGACGGCATCTCGCGCGTGGAGGAGAAGACGATCCAGTCCCCCTTTGGCGACCAGTTGCAGTGGGTGTCGATCCACGGCCCGTTGGTGAGCCGCATCACCGTGCCTTGGCCAAACTCCCCGTCCTCTGCGTCCTCCATGATGTAGAGGTTCTTGTGGAACTTCTCCTTGCCCCCGTCCCTCGTCGACCGGAACACAAACTTGTTCCCTTCCGCGTTGCTGGAGGGGAAGGCGTTGTTGAAACCCCCGGTGGTGAGGCGTTGCACCTTCCGGCTAGCGGACGGCCCAGATGCATTGGAGATGGCGTAGATCTCCAGCGGCTTGGCCGCCGAGAAGGATGGCCCCACGCAAACGTACAATGTGTCCTTGTCTGGGTTCTGGTTCCACGACGTCGAGAACACGCTGTTGGATCCCCGCTCTGCAAGTCCATACACTTCAATTAAGTTACCTTTTTTTTTGTGTGGCAAAAACAACCTATACATGTCCATACATTTCAATTATTAGCTAGTTTCAGTAATAACAACTTGTACGTACATTTTTTTGGTGAAAAATCTGCAAGATAGCAAGTGCACATATATATATATATAATAGCAAGTTAATGTGGATACCTCATAAACGACGCGAAGGCCCTGGCTGTCGGCGAGCCACACGGCCTTGAACTCGTTATCGACAAAGGCGAGCTTGGAGCCATCCTTGGAAATGGTTGGGAACACGCCCGACACCCTGAACAGCCCCACATTTGTATGAGGGGATTGCATCTTGTCGAAGCTCTTCACCGGGGCAACAACTCCTTTATCATTCTGCATCTACATACGGGAACACATCCAAAATTATTGAAAATCACAGTCTAAAATTAGTGAAAAAACAAATCATATTTGTCTAAAACTCAAGTTACAGACATAAGAAAAAACTCAGTCAGATTTTCTACAAAAGTGTAATGCATGCCACACTTCAAATTTTTTTACCACGAGGAGATGATCGGTTCTGCAGCGGTGGTAGCCGACGCGGCTGCCGCCGTCGAGCACGAAAGGGTTGTAGTGGTCGGCCTTCGGCCTGGTTCTCTGGGTGATCTGCACCGGCCGGTCCGGCGCCGCGACGTCGAAGATCTCGACGTGCCGGTACTGCGCCTCGTCGCGCTGCACGCTCATCACGGCCTGCAGGGACGTCTTCCGGATGGTCGCCACGGCCACCCTGTTCTCGCTGATGGCCGCCGGAGTCATGGCGTCCAGGTTCTCCGGCGTCACCCGGACGGTCTCCTTGGTGGCCATGTCGTACCGGTACACGCCCCAGTTCGTCGTGCTCGTCGCGGTCTCGGAGGGGAGCTTCGTGTCCGTCCCTCGGTGGAAGAAGAGCACGCCGTCGCTGCCCCACGTCGGCCACCCGCCGTCCCTCACGAGGATCTTGCGCCCCAGCCCGCCCTGCGCCGCCTTGTCCACGTTCATCACCACGATGTCCGTGTTCAGCCGCTCGATCTCGCCGGTCCACCTGTTCCCCCGGAAGTTGGCCACCGCCACCATCTTCCCCGACGGCGACACGGCCGGGCTCAGGTCGTACTGGCCCTGCGGGGTGAGGCGCTCCGTCTTGCCGTCGGCGAGGTTGGTCCTGTACACGACGGTCCAGGGCGTGCGCCGTTTCGTCACGGGCTCCTTGGTGGAGACGTAGACCAGCGAGTGGCCCACGGCGCGGGCGCCGGCCTTGAAGCCGCCGGCGACACAGCCGCTGGCCTCCAGCCGCGTCCCGCCGAAGGTGTCGGCGCCGTAGACGTCGGCGAGGCGCAGCACCTTCGCCGCCGCCTTGCCGTCGGTGCGCAGGAGCGCCACGTGCAGCGTCTCGAGCCCGCTGTCCCTCTCGGAGATGAACACGAGGCCGGCGACGCGCCCCTTGTCGGCGTCGTCCGGCGTAGCGCCGCACTCGGCGGCGAGCTTGGGGTTCTTCTTGCCCAGGAAAGTGAGGAACTCCTTTAGCGCCGCTGCAGGGATGGCCCGGCCGTTCTGGTTATAGGAGACGCCGTCGGTGAGGTGCTGCTCATCCTCCGGCGACGACGGCGGTGGGTCGGCGGGGGAGGAGTAGAGGTCCAGCGGCACCGGCGGCCGGTACGTTCCGAAGAAGGCGATGCTGCCACGGCTGTCCCCCATTGATCAAGAGCGCAGTCGAGCTAGCTAGCTACCGAATTAAGGAGACCCTGGACGATGCCGTTGGATTTATAGCTTCGCAAGCAGCACTTCTAATAACTTGAATTAAAAAAATAAAATGCTCACATATTTTTTTCAAAATCATAAATAATAGTAGTATAAAGAAACTCAAAAGTTACAAATAGTTTATTTGACTATAATGACTACTACAATCGCTAGCACGGGACAATAACGCAACACCATCCTAGGGGCCAAGCTCTGGGGTCGGTGGTTGGACAAATTGTTAGACTCTGAAGTTTCATAAAAAAATGTTTACATGCTCCATTGGTTGGACAAATTCTGTCAACCGACATTTTCTCTGGCGCGCGGCATGGACCGAGTATGACGGAGCCGTCCAAACTTGGGTCGAGCCCATTTTCCTGGACCAAAGGCCCAAGAGCCAGCCCGGGTCAAGCCAGCTTTCAGCAGTTCGGATCGAGCCCAGCCCGATCTGGCTCGTGTCCAGCCTTAGTCCTCTCCCCTTCATAGAGTTAGGCAAAGCTTATCGCAGTACATTTATTATAAAGATAAATAGAAAATCGTCGTGCTAAGACCATAAAGACCAATGCACTAGAGTAGCAAAATACTCGGTTAATATATTTGAAAACATATGCCATGATAGATAAGTTTAATGATATTGATTTGGTATTTTATTTTTCATGAATAGGATTTTGGATTTAAAAGAAACATCGAACAGTACAAAGCAGTTCCACAAAAATAAAAATACTTCGAAATTCTTGAGAAGCGCTTCATCTTCAACTTTCAGACCGTGTCGACGGTGAGCCGCCGCTTCCGCTCCTCCCTGAGCCAACTTGACGCTGTTGATTGCGGACGGAAAATCACCGAACGGGTCAAAAAGACCGCATCCATCCTAGAGATGAAGAAGAAGGATGAACTGCAAATGAAATTTCTTGACGATCCGAAGATCTCCATAGCCAGAAGAAGTCCTCGAAGATCACACCACTCCCACAAGATCCTCGACGTCGCAAACGAAATGGGGATGAGGACCGGGAGACCTTACCGGAAGAAACGTCGCCACCATCTGAGCACTTCTTCCCCACCAAACTTGAACCCTAAAAATAGAAAAACGGAGCCCCCTACCGGCCTTCTTTCTTTATTTGATCTTTGTGTTGTTCCTTCGG
Source organism: Avena sativa (assembly GCA_916181665.1). Taxonomy (NCBI): domain Eukaryota; kingdom Viridiplantae; phylum Streptophyta; class Magnoliopsida; order Poales; family Poaceae; genus Avena; species Avena sativa. Next base: position 524,973,601 of record OV702299.1, on the reverse strand, counting down.
AGTCCAGGTTGCAGTGTCCATGAATTCATTTGATGTTGCACGGATCTGGATGAATGAATGGCAATTACGTGCTTTTCTTGAGTTCAGGCTACGTGAGCTTCTATGCATTTTTTTCTTCCGAGTCCAGGTTGCATGAACTACTCCGCAATTGATTCAGAAGTTGGTTCATGGTCAAGACCATGGTAGTGTTTGTTCAGAAGTTTGAGCAGTCCAACGTGTAGTACAAAATCATTCGGTTGATACATGGTGAATAATTGACTTTTTAAAAGAACGGAAAATCATATACATGATCATTTATGTCTTTCATTATTGTTAACAGTTATCACTAATTACTATTCTATATATACAAACAAGGGTAGTGTGGTACTTTCACAAAAATATTCTTTGTAACGTGGATCTGGAGCTAACGTGGTACCCAAACACTTCTGCTTTAGTGTTTATGGTTGGAGTAGAGTTAGGTGGACTGGAGCACTCCGAAACACAACCAATTAATGATCGAGTAAAAAACTATGAAAAAATTAGACATGTAATATGTTTCTTTCCCTCGGTTGTCTACAAATATTTTATGAAAAAAATGACATGTGTTAAAAGGGCAAGAGATGAGTGCCAAATTTGTTGCTGGATTGGAGCACTAAATATTGTCCTTTTTAGTGGGGAAAATATATGTTAAATTTTCCATACAAATTTGCACAAACACAAATTATAGTTAAAAAATCAAGTACAAAATACTTTAGTTTTTAAATTTTCTATTTAGTCTAATCTACTATTCACCCTTGGAGCATATCTCTTGGGAGCCCAGATACTTTAGGGCGACTTCTTTTGGGCTCCTGCTTATGCAGAAGCCATCTTATGGAAAACGGTCGGGAGAAGTTGTAGTGGGAGACTTCTTTTGAGCTTATAGAAATTTGGCTTATTTAATGTATTAAGTTATAAAATGTCTAGAATGCCCCAATATAAGATATGTGTCGTGATTAAGTAATGATTTGAGGAATTCATCTGTAGTTAGACAAAAATTACACCATATAAGCAGGGAGCAATTAATTTTGCAAAAATGAACCACGAAGCACACACATCCATTCATATTCAGATAACATTTGAAACAAACAACTATGAATCAGATCTTGGAGAC